>LOJH01033706.1:0-12653 GCA_001685095.1 Ellobius talpinus | reverse complement strand
ACAGCAGTTTTCAGTTTTCATGGTTTCAAACACATGAAGACCTTTTTCCTTCCTGACCTGGGAAGACAGGAGAGGGGTTTCACAGACACAGACAAGTTTGGAGGTGAGGCTTGGAAGGTAAGGGGATGATATCTCTCTACTGTTACTTTGAGGTGGTGTGGGAGGCAAGGTTAGCTTTGGGGAAGAGAGGAATAGGAGGGTCGGGTTGGAATAGGGGAGCTTCTGCTGAGCAGTGACCGTGACATGTTCTAGTTTGCATCTCTGTTGCTGTGATAAACACCAGGGCCAGCAGCATCTCGAGGAGGAGAGGGTTCATTTCATCTGACTTTCGTCATCCTCCAGGTTCACCACTGAGGAGAGTCAGGGCAGGAGCTCAAGCAGAGCACATGGAGGAATGCTACTTACTCCTCGCTTCCCCTGGCTGAAGCTCAACTATCTTTCTTTTGCAACCCAGGGCCACTTGCCCAGGGGTGGTACCACCCATAGTAGATTAGCAATCAAGAAAACACCCTGCAGACATGCCCACAGGTCAATCTCATGGAGGCAATGCCTCAGCTGAGGCTCCCTCTTCCCAGGTGGCTCAGTTTACGGAAAATTGACAATATAGACTGACTGCTTGGTTCGCTTGCTGGGCAGCCCCAAGAGCCCAGCAGGAGCTAGAGACCATTTTGACAGCTGCGACTTGGAGATGTGTGTGGTAACAAATCCCCACTGTGGACACAAGAGTTGCCAAAGCAGAGAGAGATGGAAGAAGGGCAGACGAGACCCTGACACTAGCAGGTAGGGGCAAGAGACAGACTTGGCAAACATGCTTCCTTGCCTACGACAGCAGGAGAGTCAGATCAGGAGGCAGAGAATATGAATCAAGTGACAACTTGTTCTTTCCAGTCTCTGAGAGTGGAGGGTCGGGGCAGTCAGTGTGCTGGGCTGTAGCCTCATTCTGCAAAATGTGCTTCCTTCCCGTTCCATGTAGGAGGGTCGGGGGGGACTCCTGTTCCTTAATGATGGGAATCTGGCTTGCTTTCTCCTCCTTCCCAGCCTCCTCTGGCTTCTCCACCATTTGCTGCCTTCCTAGTCTGCAGGATGGCTCATTAACAACCGCCTTCTGTTCTTGCCAATCTTGTTTACCTGCCTGCGAGGCTGATTCCAATAGTTTTCAGACTGCAGAGGTTTATTCTCGGAGATGAGTGACATTTTTTTTTCTTTTCCCAGCATCCTTCACCTCCCTGGGCTCCACACAACACACAAGAATTATTTGTTTGCCAGCCCATTCCCATTCTGCTCCTCTCAAAAGGAAATTGACAAGTTCAATACTAAGAGTTTGAGATTGATTTGTTAGCTGTGTAACTCGGATGCCTCTTTTCCACAGAGGACTACTTCCACTCTCCAAGCTTTGCTTTAGAGGTGATGATCTCCCAGCCGTGAGCCCCTTGAGCTTCCTGTGCAAGAGGACCAAACATTGCCATTTTAACGCCACTGTCTGTCACAGCCCTGCCCACAACCCAAACCACAAAGCTACATCGAGTTCAAAGTTCTGAGGACTTCAGCAAAGCACAGCCTGTCTCCCTTTGTTGCCAGAACAGGGACTCTTTAGAAGCCTTTCTGGGCTCCTTAATGCTCCTGCTCAAGGGAACCAGCATGCCTGTGTGTCTGCTGAATCCCTAAGGTTTCTGAAGCACCCCAGGGGACCTAGTTTGTCCAAAGTCACCCTGCAGGATTGTGGCAGGCTACAATCAGACCCGGAACTTGTTTCTACTAGGCAGAACCCCTTGAACCTACTGGAAGCAGTTACATTGGTACAGGCTTTGTGTTTCTATCTTTAAACAATCAGCTGGGAACCAGGGTTTGAAGTCCCTTTGAGGGACTGAGTTCAGGCCCTTGTGTGAAGTTCAGACTGCTGTTTGAAGGGATTCTGATGGTGTCTGCCAAACAGAACAGTCAGAACTAGGAGTGAGAAGAGTGATCTAGTATGCCAAGGGTACAGAGCAGAGGCTGAAACACACCTGCTCCCTTTCTTTGCTTCCAGCTGACAGTTGTACCCCCATATTCTTCACCTCCCTTTCTGGAAAATTCTGCTAAGTCAATGGTCTTTTGTACTTTTCCTTGAAACAATTAGATTGTATTTCTCGCCGTAAGTTTATTTGGGAACACTGTGAGGATTTGACTGCAGAAACTCTTCCTGGGCCCAGACACAGGGCCAGGGGAAAAGGGGGGCTTCAGATTAATAACATTCTAAATGTATTATGTATTTTCTTCGCCTGTTTGTCTTGAACATAATTTTGAAAAGACAGGAATCCAATACAACGGATGTGTTTTTGTGTTGTATACAGCTTGTCATCTTGCTACTGTAAAATATTGTAGCCCTCATTCACTAATTATTGATCTAAAAATCATCAATAGTCACCATAAGCAGCAAACACAAATCAGCATCTTAGCAATTTAAAAGTTTAGGCTTGAAAGAGACCCTGGAAGTAATCTGGACTACTACTTCTTGCCTTTTCTTAATGGGAGATCTCCCTCAACAGCCCTCAACATTTGCTGTGTGTGAGAATCATTCTGTAGAAACTGTAAAGCCCGCAGGGTCTAGAGTTCACTCTAAATCAATTAAGAATTTCTGGGAGTGAGATTGAGATATTGGCATTTCTTAAAACCTCCCAGGAGGTTGCAGTATGCAGTCTGTTCTTATGAGTGATCTGTCTCTTCTGTACCTAGACCCTGGGGCTGGAGATAGGGTGGCTGTTCACGGTGGACAGTTCTTCCCTTCAGAATTGACACTCCAGGAAACCACGTGGAACCAACGGGTTGCTTCATTGCATAGGTCCTTTGCGCATTTGAAGAGAGTACATGATTTACAACGTATTAGATGATTTCAGCTGTACAATATGGTCAGTGAAAATGAACCTCTAAGGACATGCTGTTCGATAACGTGGGTTTGGATCCAGCCATTCTGTACCAGTTTCATTGTTTTGCTTCTTTGATGAAACAGTTGGAACACCATAGAGAAAGAAGTCAATTTTACTTGAAGTTAAAGCCAATAGATTTGTGTGTATGTAAGTTCGTGTGTGTGTGTGTGTGTGTGTGTGCAGGGAAGGTGCACATGCATGTGTGTGTAATGTGTAGGCTGGAGGACAATCTTGGGTGTCATTCCTCAGCTACCATCCTTTACTTTTTGAGATAGCTTTTTTCTTTTAAAAATAGCATATTTGAAGTTTATTTTGAATGTGCATATGTATGTATGTGTATGTGTGGGCCTAAGCATGGGCTGGAAGGGAAAACCTGACAGACAACCTTGCTCCTGAGAGGGATTTTTTTTTCCAGTCTCCTTTCTCAAAAGTCCGCATGAAATTAAACTTGGAGCCATGATTTGCCCTTCCTTTTAAGCTTGCAGGGAAATCACTATGTTTCTGGCAGACACTGTAGGATACATTCTTCCTCCCCTTCTGGTTTAGCAAATATTACATTTCTGACCAGGGCTTTTTGTACTCCACCACTAGCAACATGACCTTTACTTTCTAGTCTTCTTCATTGGATTCTATCCATCCTGCTATGTGCAACTCTGAGGATGTGATCTGCTAGCATTATCCTCTCCAGTCAACATTTAAAAGGCATGAAGATGGAAGGTTTTTGAACCACAGAACAGCAGTTCCAATATGTGTCTGTGAGCAAGTAAATGCTTCCTTGCAGGAATCCTTGATCCCTCTGCTGGGTAAATGGATGACTTTGCAGAGTTGCTGTGTAAAAGAATGATTTAAAAAAATGACCAAAGGCAGCTGTAATATAGCCTTTAACCCAGTATACATTTCTTGCTCTTTAAGTATAAGTATACATTGGGTTCTTTTGCTTTCCAGCTAGGTCCTCTGAAGTCTGTAAGGGAGTCATTCACTAATGAAGGAAAAGGGGGAGCAGACTGAGTGTTACAAACCACTTTTATATACCCAACACATGTCATGGGTCAGGTCATAGTTAAATCCAGTACTTCACTATCAAAGTGGGATTAAGATGGTTTCAAAACCAGCTGGGGGTAAGGAAGGAAAAAAAAACACTAAAGAGTCACTGGCAGATGAGAAAAAAATGTTTGGCTCCAAGAACTTAGAAGCAGAATAAACAAACAAACATCAATATCTTCTCATTCCAAGTTATAGGTCCTTGAGGTTTTGGTAAAATTTTCATTTCCTTGACTTTTGTGAGAAGATGCTTCCTAGTCAGAGAATGGGCTTTCATTCCTATGTGTAAAGACATAAATTTACCTTACTCAGCAAGCCATGTGGACACATCTTCAAGTCTCCTTGCAGTCAGTCCCGCAGAAAGCAGTATTTTAAGGTGGCTTTCGTTTGGACAGAGTCTGTGAATTTCATATCCTCTCTCATGTTTCCTACAGTGCAGCAGGTTTGCCATTGATGCATTGCTAGCTGGAAAATATTCAGCACATGGTGTGTAAGAAATGGTTCTGTGATGCTAAATTCATAACCCCATTCTGGAACCAACTGTGCCAACTGCCTGATGATAATTAACAGCCACACACACTAACAAATATTTCAGTGCTGCCCTGGAATAGACATGATGTCATTTCCTTTTACTTGATTCTTTCATCCATTTATTCACAGAATAAGTGTTAACTCATTCATTACGAAGACAGGCTTGAGAGGATGAGTAGCACATTTACCGTTTCTAAAATTCATATGCGGAGTCTCCCTTGTCCTTGAGTTATGTGAACACCAGGATAGAACAAAATCAATATTTGTCCTATTCATCCTGCATAAATATTTTCTCAGACAAGTAGCTGTTTACCATATTGAATCAACACAGACTGTGAGGATATAAGAAGTTTGTCTGGAAGGTTCTCCTTCCCCAGGGGTTTGGTAACACAACTAAAAGGAGGGTAACAGACATTGATTGTGTGTCCATCATGAGTCATGACGCCAACATTTACAAACAGCACACATTTCATCCTCATAAACACCCCAGGAGAGATGCTCTTGTTCATATTATCTTACAGATGAAAGTACTGGGATTCTGAAAGGTCCAATAATTCTCACCTTAAAATGTTCCGCTTTTCCAATTCAATGGATTACACATTTCTGTCTCCTACCACTTCTCTCAGTATTTTTGACCCCCACCACTGGACTTATTTTTATTTGTAGCTTAGTGACGGCTTTTAATATCACCCTCATGCCAGTGACTCTCCAAGATATACATCCAGCCAATCTTCTCCCATTATCGCCAACACTTGTATCCAGCCATCTAGTTGAAATTCATACTTGGATGAACACTTAAGTATAAACAACATTTAGACTATAGATTGTATGTGTACTTACAGGGAGGAGGTAAAGCAGGGTAAGGTTGACCAGATGTGAGGGATGGTATTTTAAGTGGTGTGGTCAGGATAGTCTTCAATGAGGATGTGGAGGAGCTGGGTGATAGTGGAGACAGTATGAAGAAGTTATATTCTAAGTACCTTTTGAACAGAAGAATCAACAGGATTTATTGATGGTTTTGGTGTGAGGAGTCAAACATGATTTCCAGACTTTTGCTGGAATAACTGGAAGGATGGAGCTTCTGTTAGTTCAGATGAGAAAGGGTGAACATAAAGCAGATCTATGTTCACTGTTAGAGATGATTTGGAGACCTCCATCACACATCTGAGAGGAGATGATGCTGAGGAAGCTGTTGACGTGTGAATGAAAAGTTAAGTTGGCTGGTTTGCACAGTCATAGCTTATTGATAGTACAGAAAGCCTGAGATGATGTGAGATTACCAAGGGAGCAAATGTAGACAGGGAAACAAAAGAAGCCAGACCCTAGAACTTGTGCACTGCAGCATCAAGAAGTTAGAAAAAGGAGAACTCAGAGATGGATACTGAGCCCTAGCAGCCAGCAAAGAAGACAACAGAGATTGAGGCAAGCTGGAATCCAGGTAAAGATAGTCCTAAGGAGGAGAGGGACCATTGCAACTAATTTTCAAGTGTGACAAAGATCAAAATGGACCATTGGGTTTACCAACACTGAGGGCATTGATGGTGAGTTTCCCTGAGCTTTTAGGGGGAGTAAACCCTTTAAAGTTGGTTTAGAGAGGATGGAGGGACTCTAATGGAAGCATCTGTGTGAGGAATTTGTTGCAAAGGTGAGAAAAATTAGAGTGCCTCTGGGGAAATTTTCTTAAGGTGAGAAAATAAGGGCATGATTATATAATGATAGGGATAATCAAGTAGAGATGTGAAAATGGATGGTGTAGGGGAAAAGGAGCCAAATTGCTAGTGATGCCCTTGAGCATAAGTAGATTTGCTAAACTAGTGTGGGCTTTGAAATCTGTCTAGAAATGCTCTGGCATTGTTCTCTTCAAAAAGTTGAGTTTAATTTTCTTCATCCTGAGTATGGGCTAGACTTACTAAACTGTTCTTCTCAAATATGAAAGAAGTGACGGTAGCTTCCTTCCTTTTCCCTTGGATCATTTTCTTGGCTTCCGTGTCTGAGGACCCTCATTCAGCCCTCCAGCTGAGCCCACATGGTGAGGAACTGAGGCCTCCTAACCAGCAGCCATATGTGTGAGCCATCTCAGAAGCTGATTCTTCACAATAATGGAAGCCTCCAATAACCAGTGCCCAAGCCAACAACTTCACTGTGACCTCATGAGACTAGACCCGTGTCGCTGCTTAATTTCTGACACACAGAAACTAAGTCAACAACCTGTTTTAATCTGCTAAATTTGTGATAATTTCTTATGTAGCAAAAGCTGTCTATTACTGAGGGGAGCCCAAGAAAACTCATGTGTAGCAACATGCAAGGAGATAGACTACATGTTGCTTCCATTTTCTTAGTGAAATCAGAAGAAAAACTAATAAGAACCTGGGCAAAATCATAGCAACTCCACATAAGGACACTAGGACCTTGGACACCATACTTAGCATATTTGTGTGTTTTTTCTTGTTTCTAAAGTAACTACATGATAGTCTCCTCCTTCATAAAGTTGTCATAAGGATTAATGGCTTCACATAGGTAAAATAGTACCTGGAATTTAATAAAGTTCACGTGCATATAATCTAAAAGCTGTCCACTAGTTACTTTCTACCCCACTGAATCTCACAGCCCAACCCCTGAGCCAGCAATAACTCTACTACCCAGGAGCTTATGAGATGCACAAATTCTTTCTCTCTCACACACACTCAACAAACCTTCCCACTGTGACTTAGATATTCACTCAAGTCTGCTACTCTCTGGTTTATCTCATCATCTTTTTTACTTCACTATCACAAGCAGAGATTTGCAGCAGACTTTTTCTTTGGGGCCACTAACCAGCTCCCAAATCATGACATGGAGACTTCTTATTGGTTATGAATGCTTGATCTTAGCCCTTATTTTAGTCTGTTTCTTTTTATCTGTGTCTTGTCTCAGAGCTTTTTGTCCGCCTTCTTTCTGTATGCCTTACTTTCTTGCTGTCTCTGTTTGGCTGGTGGCTCTCGGGCTTCTGGCCCCAGGTGTGACCCTCTCTTCCTGTTCTCTTCTTTCTTCTTCTTCCTCTCTCCCCCTCCAGCCTAGATTTCTTCTCCTACTTATTCTCTCTGCCTGCCAGCCCTGCCTATCCTTTATCCTGCCTTTCAGCTTTTTATTAGACCAATCAGGTGCCTTAGGCAGGCAAGGTCAAACAAATGTAAACATTTTTATATAGTTAAAAAAGGCAGTAGAAACAAATGCAACTCATTGTCACATAGTTAAAGTAACATTCTGCAGCAAATGTAACACATCTTTGTCTAGTTAAAATAATATTTCACAACAGAAATCTTTCTGATTGTTTCCATTATTAATGCCTCTATATATACTACTAAAAAGAAGCTTTCTGGGAGGAAAGACTTGTTAATCTTGTTCCTTTTTGCATCCCCAACTGCTAGCACAGCTGCTGGCACAGCAAGTGATGAATGAATAGAAACGGATAGACAAGTGAATTGAATGACCTTATACAATATTATTTACTATAGATAAGGTGTCATGTTTCCTAGGGTGGCTTTGAGCTCATCCTCACAGCTGAGGTTGACACAAAGCTTCTGATATTCCTGTCTCTACTTCCCCTGCGGCATGTACCACCATCCTGGTTCACACAGTGGTAAAGACTGAACCCAGGACTTCATGGATGCTAGGCGGGCACTCTACCAACTGAGCTATGTTCCCAGCTCCAGTATCATATATTTATTAGATATCAGAACTGATGGATGTCGGCTGTGTAGACAGTTAGACGTTCTGACACACTGAGAATTAATGGCGGTCTCATCTGTGAGCTTTACTCAATGGCCTCAGACTTCCCATCAAGCAATGTGAGAAGTCTGACTTTCCAAACTGTGTTTTATTAGCAGGCGTCGGACCTCACTCCCCGAACCCCAGCCCTTGGGAGGCAGGTGCAGGAGGACTGCCATGAGTTTCAGGTTGCCTTGGCTACACTGAGTTCCAAGATTACCTGAGCTACAGTCAATTATTGTTCAATAAACAAGCAAATGAACATTGATTTGACTGAATTTAATAATTACATTTTGTTGCCAGTAGTGAGGGCTTAGTAGTCAGGACTCAGTTATAGACCAGACTTCAAATTCTTCTAAATACTCATCAACATCAGAGAAACAATTCAAAGAGGCAAGACAGAAATTGGGAGGCAGTTTTATTGCTGAGCGTAAGTGCACACTCAACAGAGTGCCGTCTTCCAGCAAACCTCAGGATATTGGTCCGCACATCTGAGGGGCGAATGCCAGCGGAGGGAGACTGCTGATGCCTGATGGTGGTGGTTGGAGGCCGACTCCAGGAACGGGTCTGGATTTTTCCAGAGTAGAGTTTGCTCCCTCTCTCCAGGCTTGCATGGAATTTTTGGGGGAGCGTGTGTCAAGGTAGCAGATACACGATGGTTTTCCTCTTAGACTTGACTAGCCTGCTTCAGTGTGTAACGTCTAGGCTCCCATCAGGGATCACCTGCTCCTCCCTTTGCTCAATGTTGGCTGCTTCATTCCTTTTCTTGGAATGGTCAGTGTACTATTTTCCTGCTGAGGCAAACACAGCCCATTCCCTGTGGCTGACGGCAAATCACTCTGCTCTTGGAGGCTCTTTGCATCTGCATTTGGAAAGATCCCATCTTTACCTCAGGTTTCAGAATCCAGAACATTCAGTACCCTGGACCCAGCATCTTTCTATCTTTCCCTGGCCTCTGTTGGCTTTTCCTCTGCCACTCCCTGCCTTACTTTCTTCAGTTTCTCCTGGCTTCAGCCTTCGCAGCCCTCAGGCCTTGTCAGTTCTTACTCTCGGCACCTAGGATGGTCCCCTCTCTTCCACAGCAGCACTTCTGGTTTGAATTTGCTTAATATCCAGAAGGAACCACAGCACTGTGTGTGCTAGTGTGTGCTAGGTGGGCACAAACTGAGCTATATCCTCGCCCTGCCTTCTTTATAGGCCTCTTTATACAGAGCATGGCACGAACCTATTAGCCAGCAGACTGGACCCTTCACTAGCAATCTAAATATCTTGGTCTTTGTACCTTGCTTCAAACCTTACAGTTATGGACTGAATCATGCTCCCCTCTGTCTACNGGTATGGTAGTTTGAATATAAATGGCCCCATGAGATTCCTGTTGGGAGGTATGGCTTTATGGGAGTAGATATAGCCTTGTTGGAGGAAGTGTGTCATTGTGAGAGTGGGCTTTGAGGTCTCATAGATGCTCAAGCCATGCCCAACATCTCAGTTCACGTCTGCCTTCATGCCTCCATGTCCCACCATGATGATGATGCCGGGCTAAACCTCTGAACTGTAAGCAACCCAGACCAAATGTTTTCCTTTATAAGAGTTGCCATGGTCATGGTCTCTCTTCACATTAATAGAAACCCTAACTAAGACAGAGGGTGATAAAGTTATTAGGGTGCAACCTTTGGTAATGGGATTAGTTTTCCTATAAGAAGAGGCGGGAGAGGGCCCTCACTTATTTCCATGTGAAGCCATAGCTAGGAGCCTTGGGAAAGATTCCCACCAGCAGTCAAATCAACTGGCATCTGGCTCCCAGAACTGTAAGAAACAGAGTTCTGTTGTTCAGTGCCCCCATAACAACCCATAGTATTTTGTGATAGCAGCCCAAGGTGGCCAAAACAAGTCCCTTTCAACTCTTCTGTTTCCTTGGTTGGTAGAAATGAAGTGCTCCCAAGTCCATCAGGGTTACTCTGGAATTGCCACAGTAACAGCTTCACATTGGGATAATAGATAGGGTGCTCTTACTTTGTGTTCAGTGTTGTGAGGACTCAGATCGGCCTGGGGCTGGGTGGCAGCTGCTGCTGAGACTCGCTCTTTATGGAAGGTAGGGAGGAGTGAATAAGAAGCCTAGGTAAACCCACAGCTGCGTGAACACTCCAGCTCACCCGTGGTGTTCCACAGGAAGTTCCATAGCTAAGCCCTGCATGTGTGACTTGGGAAACAGGTAGCTTGCACCACTCCCCACACAGGGGTTTTGATTATAGCCCAGACCCCTTTCTCCACTACCCTTTCTGCTACTGAGGGGAGGATCTGGCTTGCCCCTTTATACCTTGCCAGGACTTAGGATAGTTGCCCAGGGGGTCAGCAAATAAATGCATTACTGTTTGAGGCAATAATCAAAGATGGAGAATGCAGGAAGACCATTGCTGGGAAAAGATGTATTCTGTGTCAGTTGTACCCAGAAAAGGTGATGGAACCGCCCATTTTAAACATAGTAATAATGCCATATGAGTTCTCTATTGTCAGTGCAGAATCTGCCTTCTAGAAAAGGGATAATTTGTTTAAAGAAGCCTGTAATGTTCAGATTAGCTGGATACTGTGATCTTAATTTTTTTCAAGTCTTAAACATAAGCACTAATGGATTTATAGTTGGTTTTTATTTTCAGAGGCTATCATTAAAGAAAACTAATTAAGCTGTTGTAAAATATAGAAAAACCATGTAATCTAAAAATAGAAGCAAGGAGACTAGATGGATGAGGGAAGATATTTTTAAAACTTAGTGAGTCTTCTATGCTCTGAAATTGTAAACTGTCAATCATTTACCTATGTACACTTTTTCCAAAGAATGTTAGAGTTCATTGTCAGGTTCTTAAAGCTTCACAAATTTCAAAAAAAAAATCTCATAATAACAAGGAGCTCATACAAAAAAGATATTTCATTTATTCTCAGATGAAGACAATTGTTTATTGAATATTTACTTTGTGCTTTTATGGATATTGTCACTTAATGGATGTTATCATTAACATAGCCAGCAGGATTTAATGGCTCAACAGGACTTGAAAAAGGCAAGCCAGTTAGGTAGAGTACCATAGCGTTCTTTTGGAATAAAAATAAATGGAAACAAGCTTTAATTTGTATGTGAAGAAACTTACATTTAGAGAAGGTCAATTCAACTTAAGCACCTAGCTAGTAACAGAGAGACGCCCCAAGGCTTCCCTTAGCTACTCGGCTACATTTTCTTTAGTCCTTACCTTGTCTTCTCCTTTTCTAGTCTTCTGGTCAACAGACAGCTTTCTGATTCTTCTCTGTGGCATCAAACACTGGTCAGCTTTCAGGTTCTGGCAAACCAGTACCATTTGTGTGGCATAATTATACCCTAGGATATAACTAGACCCTCGGCTGCCCTTCCGTCACTGAGCAATCCTCCCAATGGGTTTGCCTGGGATTCCAGGGGAAGTTGTGGCACCTCACCTAACTGGCAGACGTTTTTGCAAGTCATGTTCACTAATTAAATCTTGCACATTACGTTAATGAAAAACAAATTGGTGGGTGACTATAAGAAATCCTCTAATAAAAGCACTCTAACAGTGATAAATCTGCAAAATGTGTTTGTTGGTTGAGTAAGTAGCTGCGAATCGCCAGAAATAGTCTACCATGCTATGGAAAGTTGCTTGTTGCCTCGTCTCCCACGATCTTCCTGAGAGGTCTTTAAAGGAGGGTGCTGGATGAATTGCGCCAGGCACGGTGGGTGGTTGGCAGTATCAGTGGTGCACTTGAATGACGTCTGGATTTGTGGTCTGCCTGGACTTCAGGGTGACCCGGCAGGAGAACCTTCAGCAGGAGAGCCAGCTTCACCCAGACCTTTCTTCTCTGAGTGCTTCCCGGACACATTTAGCATTTACATTTATTTGCAAAGAGCCCTGCCTCTTAAATGTCACTGTAGATGCAGGGTGCACTCTCTGATTGCTACTTCAAAGATGGAGAGATGGACGGGGTTGGGGTTGTAGATGGGGGTTGGAGGGGAGGAGACAATCTGTGTGCTGGCACGCCTTGAAGCTGTCACAGTGGTTGGTCCACTGACATTATAGCCCTCATGTATTTCTTTTGTTTGTCCCCTCCATCTTTCATTCTGCTTCTCACCCTTTATGCTTTTCAATTAAACTCTACAAATACATCTGAAATTACAGGAGGTAGCACACGACAGTGTGCTTAAGAGAAGGGGCTGTAGCCTCAGACAGGCTTCAATCCAGCAAGAATGACCTTGGGAAATTCACTCAGACCCTTTGAATTCCATCTGTAAAGTGAGGTTAATGTGATGGCACGTACAGAATTGCTACAGATATTTTAATTGAGCTAGAACACGTGTATAATACATATTCTATTTTCTTTATCTATTCTTCCACTGAGGGGCATCTAGGTTGTTTCCAGGTTCTGGCTATTACAAAT
>LOJH01033705.1:3708-16216 GCA_001685095.1 Ellobius talpinus | reverse complement strand
AAACCCAGTGCCATTGTCCTTGGCTTCTCAGTCAGCCCTCATTATCAGCCACATCCCTTACTGTATTTCTTTGAAGATAAAAATAAAACAGATTTTCTGGGAGTTATGGAAAACACCATGGCCTTTTACTTTCTTGTTTCTATCAACTAAATAATAGCCTAAACTTTAACATTTATGCTGCGATGAATTTGATGGCCTGTGATTTGTGTAGTTATTATTGAGCCACGGTAGTCAAGTGTAGCGTCTTGTTAATTGCAAGGACCACTTAGATTATTATCCTTGTTTCCTGCTAACTGCATTCAAATGTCTTTGATGCAAGAGAGATGTGACTGGAGTTGATCTCTGTTTCACTTTTTACCCGGCTGGAGGGAAGAAGCTGCTAGACAAGGCCGTCAGCTATTCAAACACACCTCTAATATTGCCTCAGAAATGTTTGAAAGCAGTGGTACATTTGAACAGCCTTACATGTCTGTTCATAGAGACTCAGCGGTGAGAGGCCCATCCCATGGAAGGTGTTGAGAGTCTGCACGAGGCCTTCCCCGATGGAAGCCACTAGAGAGTAGACATTGGCAGTCGCTTTACCTTAGCGTCCTGATGACACATCACACTTTTAATAGAGAGCTGCCTTCACTTGCCTCTCTGAATCTGCTCAGCACTCTGTAAGTGAAACACCCCTCATCTTACCAGCTGTAAAGCTGGTCTCTCTGGTGTTCTGCCATGCCAGCCACCTTGGAAGACTGGTTTATGTACTGAGGTCTTCTGCATGATTCTTTGCTCAAAGACAGCAATAAAGTAAATTATAAAAGACAAACCAGAAATAGCAAAGCTTAAACAAATTTTATTTTTTTTCTATTTTAGTCCTTTTTGTAAAAACTGTATTTTCATTTGAAATAGAATTATATCACTTGCCCCTCTCTTTTGTACCTCCAACCCTACCTATGTCTTCTTTGAGAATGGGAGACTTGGTAGCCTCTTTTTTCTTTGATTATTGTTACATACATATATATGCATGCGTGTGCACAAATATGTAAAGACAATGCATTGGGTCCAGTTTTGTTGTTTGTGTGTTTATGGTTTGAGGGCTGATCTCTCTGCATTGGACAGTAGCAAGTGGGCATACTCCTGGAAGAGGGTAGTTCTCCTTCTCCCAGTATTCAGTATTTGCCTATAGTTCCTCACCACGGGGTGGGGTCCCACAATTGCTTCCCCTTTCCAGGTTAGCGTATCCATTGCTGTTGCCATTGTTCTGATCTTGTCTGTGCAGCCATTTCTAGGAGAGACGTTTTCACAGCAGACTCTCTGGTATTCCTGCTCATACAGTCTTTTCCAGTCCCTCCTCCATGATGTTCCCTGAGCCTAGCTATAGGTTGTTCAGATCTCTATTAGACCAATCAGGTGCCTTAGGCAGGCAAGGTGAAACAAATGCAACATCTTTACATAATTAAACAAATGTAGAACAAACAAAAGTAACATACTTTTACACAATTAAAGTAATATTCTGCAGCATAAATAAATATAACACGTCTTTGCCTAGTTAAAAATAACATTCCACAACAGTTTACAATAAAAATTATTTTGGAAGAACTCTTAATATACACTGACCTACTGGATTCAACCAACCATTGATAGTAAATCCTTAGGAGGAAAATTGTTCTTGTACTCAACATATACATACATTTTTGTTATTATTCTTTAAATAATATAGTGTTACTATGACTTGTATGGCATATACATTATTTTAGGTGTTATACGTATTCTAGATGTAATTAATACAGGAAGATGTGCATAGGTTATATGCAGCTCCTACACCATTTTTCTTGTTGTATTTGTACATCTTTGTGTGTTTTCCTCAATGACGCTCCATCTTACTGCTCTCTCAGTCTCTTATTGAACTTGGAGTTCATCAGTTTGGTGAGGCTGAGTAGCCTGAGCTTCAGGGATTGGGCTGCCTTAAATTTACAGAGATCCACTTGCCTCAGTTTCCTACATGCTGGGATTAAAGGCACCCGCCACCATACTGATTCTCTGTAACTAAAAATCAAGCTTACCTAGTGGAGTTTGAGGCAGGAGTGCTCTGTTGCAACTTTAGCCAAAAGGTCTTAGTATGGCTTTCTTCTTGCTTTATATTTTCTTTCTGAAATATAACTTTGATTTTATAACACTTGGATGTTTTTTCTTCTCTTGATGACAAGGTGAATTTAGAAATAAAGCAATCAGTAAAATAACCATTTTAAGGAATTTGAAAATAAGGGAAAAATTAGAAAAGTGGTGAAATGACATGAAATTGGTATAGAATTCTCATTAGATCTCTAGAAATCAAAGGAGTTACTTATTTCATATCAAACTTCTCCAATTAATATATTCAACAATATATGCCTTCTCGCCTTTTATTTGTGATATTTTCTGAAGTTTAATTTTGTTCCTTTAACACTTTATTCTTTTAAAACTGAAAAAAATAGGCACAAACTCCTTGTAACAGAAGCTCTTGTGCATAAAGACAATGAATGTTTTGTTTTTAACCTTGTTATACCTGGTATTATGAAATTGATTGTGTATCTACTCACTAGACATTGGAGATAAAACAAGACAGTGTTTTAGCCTACAGGAAGTTTTAGTCCAATCAGGGAGACAGATGGGTAAGCAAATGGAAAACAGCAGTAAAGCTAGCAGTGAGTCAGGGAAAGGTCTGTGGAGGGAGACAAGGGTGTTCATGCTTATCCAGCCATGGGGAAGGCTTTAGGAAGGTGATATGTAGACTGTAACTCCAAAGCCTTTACAAGTTGTATCCATCAGAGAACATGGGGAGAAATGGTCTAAGGTGAGGGCAAGGGGATCAGGCCCAGTAAAAGAACAGAGCTTAATCGCTGCAGTGTTATATACAGACTGGATGAACAGGAGGAATTGAAGCTATGCTAAAGAGCAGCATGGTGGATGGCCATGTATGAACTTTATCCCAAAGTTGTGGGTTCAAAACCTGACTATCTATCAGAATTACCTATAGGTCCATCAAAATATTTTTTTATGCTTGTGCCTGTGAGGTTCTGATTCCTCATTGCAATAAGATGGCAGGAGCCATGGAAAAGTTGTAAGCAGAGAGATGTGGTTGGACTTGTGTTTTGAAAGATCAGTTTTTAGCTTTCAGATTTTTAGATGTATTTATTTATTTATTTTTACTTTAAATGGATATGTGTCTGTGTGAAGCTATGTGTACGTGGGTGATTGGTACCTGAGGAGAGCAGAGGCTTTGGCTACCTTGAGTTGAAGTTATAAGTGGTTGTGAGCCATGTGGTGTGGGTGCTGGGAACTGAACTACAGTCTTCTGCAAGAGAGTGTGTGCTGTTAACTACTGAGCCAACCCTCAGCCCTTCCCAGATTTTTCTGATTGTGACTCAAAATAAAAAGACTTTGCCAGGACCCATTGCATAGTCTTGTGATCTCAGCTACTGGGAGGCTGAGACTGGCCGTGATAAATAGAAGGCCAATCTGAATTCAAGGTTAGTTCAAGTTGCACAGGGAGATCGTGTCTCAAAATAGTATGTAAAACGAGGGTTGGGGATGGAATGGGGCTCAGTGGTAGACACTAGCCTGCTTAGCATGGTTGAGGCCTTAGGTTTAACCACCATTACAATAGTTAATCTCAGTTATAATTGCATGAGTTCTAGAATCGTCAGGGAGATGGGCCACTGGGCATGCTTATGGGGGATTATCTTTAAAAAATGATTACTTTTGCTGGACATGGTGCACGCGTTTAATCCCAGCACTCAGGAGGCAGAGGCAGGTGGATCTCTGAGTTCAAGGCCAGCCTGGTCTATAGAGTGAGTTCCAGGACAGCCAGGATTACACAGAGAAACCCTGTCTCAAAAAAAAAAAATACTGAGTATACTTGCCTGCCTTGTAACTTACTACGTAGGTCTGGTTTGCCTCAAACTCACAGATCAGTCTTCCTTTTCTTCCTAAATGCTGGGATTAAAGGCAGTGTGTGCTACCATGCTGAACTGTATGTTTAACATGAGTGTGTGCATGTGTACATGCATGCATGTGCTCTTGTCCCAGGTCAGAGGACCATTTGAGGGAGAAGTTTCTGTTCTGTCACTCTGGGACCCAGGGATGAAACTCAGTCCTCATCTTGCTGGCCCTGTGGGGATTCTCTTGATTAGGGTAATTGAGCTGGGAAGACCCGCTCTTAGTGGGCTGGGATCTCAGACTGTATAAAAAGTCAAAGAGAAGCTGACCCCGGTTGTATCTGTCTCCCTCTGCTTCCTGGAGTGCCTGCTGCTGCTCTCCCTGTGGTGAATGTGGAGCTGGGAACTACACTAAACCTTGTCTCTATAAGTTGCTTTTCTCCATCTCCAAAATAAACTGCATGCAACAAAAAGGACAGGCATATTTTTTGAAGAAAAAAAAAGCCCCCAAATTCTAAGATGTAACTCTAATAGCAGAATTGAGGAGAGTGTTTCTAATTCTGACTTTGTTAGCTTTGAGCATGGCTGCATGTAATGCATCCAATCACACCAGCTATTTGATAGCCTTATCCTAGAGAATGAATGCTGTGGTTTTCTTTAAGTGTATATGTTATTGCTCATTTTCAAAAGTAAACTATGTATGTAGCCATGAATTTTAATAGAATTATTTCATTCTCAGTAGTGCTGCTCTGTTAAATCGTGGTTAATATCATTTGATAATGTTTTGGCCTAAGTATTAATCCTAACCATGACTTGAGTTGTACAGTTGTACATTTTAAGTGTAATATGCAGAAAAGCAATCTTGGAAGGATAGAAAATAAAGAGTAAACATGAATATAGATAATTCCTTCCTGCCTTCCTTAATGTATACTTTCATAGCAGAGTGGTACAGCTTGTCCCTAGTGAAGAAAATCTTTCTGGAGCCACCATTTGGTGTAATGCTGTTTAGAGTATTACAACCACTTGATGGCACCCTTTGATTTGGTACCAACCTCATTAGCAGTTGCTCAGTTCAGGATAGTATTTGCAATGAAATAACACATAAGAGCTAAAGAGACTGCAAGGTATCTGGTTAATGTAGAGATGAAATGAATGCAACAGCAAGGCTAAGCTTCCCTGACCCTTCATGAGAGAATAGATGAAAAAAGGAAGAATAAGCTATTGTGCCAAAGGGAGATGATGAAATTCAAGATCCACACACATAATCTCTGGCTCAGCCTCTGAAATGTTAATCCCTAGGTAGAATTATTTGAGCTATAGATTGCAATTTATCATCAAAATGGCACTGTGTCAAACAATACTTTTTTATATGTGTGATGTTTAGAACTACCTAATTTTAATATAGAATGATTCACAGAGTGCTGGCTAATATTTAAGTAGCAACTCCTTAAGGTTGTGATGGGGGAATGGAGTATAGCGATTTCTTTATATCAAAATACAATTGTGTTTTAGAGGGAGGGCTTTTAGGAACCTTTTGCTTTTCTGTTAGTGACAGTTTTGTTTTGGTACCAAGAGAAAAGGATTATTAAGGCATGCATACTGTTCAGTGGTTTAGAATTGCTCTCTTCTGCATACTAGGTATTTTTATAGCGATAGCATAAATGTATTCTGACGCTGCTTAAAATACTCTAGCTAAAGAATTTCTCTGCACTTGTCTAATATTTGTAGGTTTCTTCCTCGAGCCACCCAGTGTTGTAATCAGTGTTTGTGATGTTTTATTCTTTATAACCAAGCTCTCCCAATTCAGAACACAACTTAGTGAAGGTTCAGGAGGGTGCGGTGTGATGGTAGTCAGCCGTGGTGCTCTGGAGCTCTGTTCCAGGGTCTGGAAGCTTCATGTTCCACTTCACACATTCTCAGCAACTTCAACGTGTTTATTGCCAGAGATACTTTTGTCTTCTTTTAATTAGGAAAAATGAGTGGTTTTGTTTTATTTCTCAGAAATAATTTTATTTTACTTTTACATGCAGTGTACTTACTTCTGCAGTACTACATACAGCTTTGGCGGCTAAAAGAAACCTGTATTTTAATCTACACCTAATAGAGCTTACCATTCTGCCACGTTCCTTACTCCCAGCAGGTGACAAAGGCATGCTGTGGCCCTCTTGGAGACAGTAGATGTAATGTAGGTGTGTATAATTCCACTCACTCAGACACGTGGAAGTCGCCTCTGTATTTTGGCTCTGACTGGTGCTAAGGAAAATGGAGGGATTGATTGTGAAAAATCCTTGTCCTGTGAAGGTGGCCTGGATTTGTCATCTATATGCATTCATTCCCTTCCTTCCTGCCTCCTCCCCGCTCCCTCCCATCCTCTCTCTTTTGTTTTTCAGCCTGGGAGAATCAAGCTCTGTACATGATAGGTGAGCCCACAACCACTGGAGCTATGTCTCCAATAGCTACCTTCTTTAATTGACCATAAAGAGTTAAGCCTAAGATCCTGAGTCACACCTACAGAGACTAAAACTTATGCATGTATGAGGAACTTAACTGTCTGTCCTTCACCATATCAAATTACTAAAAAGAGACAATATGGGTTAGTCCTTTGCTCTCATTATAAAAATGCTCTAGGAGACTGAGTAGCCATCCATTCCAAATTACTTCTATCAATAAAGGAATGTACACTGGAGAGACAACAACATGTATGTGTGTGGTATGTGGCATGTATGTGTATAGTATGTATGTGTGCATGTGTGTATGTGATGTGTGTGTCATATGTATGTGTTCTAGTCAGGGGTGTGTGAATGTGTGTGTGTGTGTGTGTGTGTGTGTAATGAGAAAGACCTCAGGGCTTTTAACTTAATACTCAAACTTAATTTAGAAAATTGCTTCATCCGTTTCTGTAATTAAGTTGATATTTTAATTTAAATACTACTATGAAAGTTGGTAGTCTTAAATTCTAAGTGTTTTTAAATGCGACTTTCTCAACCATGTACCTTTCTTCCACTCAAAAGACTACTCTGTTTTCTTTTTCTCAGGACAGAGTGTTGCAAAGAACAGAGATTGTCTCAGATACACACTACTTTCCGGTGTTCATAGGTGTGACCCTGGATTTTACTCTTAACTCTGAACAATCATTTTAGAAGATAGCTGCCAAATTCAAGACTGCCATAACCTTTTAAACATGCCTCCTGGTTCCACACAGAGTGCCAATGCATACATCTTCCAACCCACTGTACCGACAGTCTCATAGCCAATGCCAAATACAGTGTTCCAGCCGGGTGCCTTTCCGCACACACAAAACTGGTCAGTGTCCAACTTTATCCAACCACCCACACTAAATCTGAAACCTCGTGATGCTGTCATAGATGCCTGCAGGGTAGCACTCCTGAAAATTGTAAGAAACTTAAGATTGTTAATGCTGCTAGGGAAAAAATTCCTCTCTGTTGCCAGTTACCTGAAGCTTATTTGCTTTCTGAGCTCCTCCTTCCGTGTGCCATGCAATGGCAATGAGCATAGTTGAATCGGAAAACGTATTTTATACTTCTTTGTTATCCTGCACCTTCATAGTTCCAGTAGGTTAGTCTGGGAAACAGATCCCAGGTGACTGTTTTTACTGTAGCAACAGTGTGTGTTTTTAATGACTGACCTTTACCCCACAGTGTCTTGAGACATTGAATTAAATAAGTGAAGAAACTGCTTCTTGGCTTGCTTTGTATTGGTGGAAGAGAACAAGCAGAGTGGTTTATCAGCTTGCTAAAAATGCCAAAGTGGAGTTCAGGGACAGTTTGTAGCACAAAGGGTTTTTGTTTGTTTGGTTTTTAAAATAATGTGTAGGTGATTTGTATGCACTTTTCAAAAAAGCACACTTTGAAACAAAGTTGAATTCTGGCACTAACCAGTGTCATCTTAATAATACTTTCTTAAATTTTCATTGTGGTGCATGTGTGTGTGTGAGTGTGAGTGTGAGTGTGTGTGAGTGTGTGTGTGTGAGTGTGTGTGTGAGTGTGTGTGAGTGTGTGTGTGAGTGTGTGCTGCTGTATGTGTATAGAGGTCAGATGGCAGACTAGAGGAAGTCAGCTCTCTTTCCTCCACTTCAGTGTCTAGGATCCTCTGTGAGTTGTTGGGCCTTTCTTACACACTGAGCTGTCTCTCTGATTCCTCCCCTATTAAAAGTTGTGTTTATTAGTTATATGCTTGTTGGTAGCATTTTTAAACAGTAAATATTTAGAATTTTATAATTTTACAGAAATGTTAGTCTATCTAAACATCAAGTTTAATTAAAAGAACTAAGTGCCTCTCTTACACACACTTGTGTTAGGCTGTGATTTTAGGGACCACACACTTCACATGCTGTGGTTTCTACATGTGAGAGAGAGTATAGTAGATTTCCGTTTAAAAAGTGAGGTCTAACATGTTTCACTTTAATTCTTGTTACTTGTCTCTGTTTTAGTTTTACAGGTACATTAAATATTTCTGAATGAGATATTAAATGAAATGCCTTGTTTTATAGATGTGTCTGTGCCATCATTAGGTGAGCACAGCTATGCAATTGCCTCCTGTGTTTTATCTTGAACTCATTGCTTTGAAATACATTCATTGCAGTAATACACTGCAAAATAATGCTGTAATGCCCCGTTGTTTCCTGTAAATTATAGCTCACCCTTGTGCTGTGCTTCAGCTTGAGAGCTAGTTTCCTTGTGTAGACATGGTTTTGTAGATAAGAATAATCGGAAATTTTGAGCTTAAATGAGGCTTAGAAATCATTAAGTTCTTTCTCATTTTGCTGATAAACTGAGGTGTCATGGTCTAGAAACTAACCTATCACTCATTTCTTTGTTCCTACTCTGAGGGTCTGACCACCAACTTTAAGTATTCTTCTATACTTGATCTGATTTTTAGATATTTGCTCTTGCATCTCTTTAAATAAAACATAGTTCAACCAATTTAGAACACTAGGATTTGATATTTTCTTAGAAAAAAGGCATTTTATAGCCAAAGATTTTTACATAAAGATCAATTTTATATGGTAGGTTATTTGATAGTATTTAAATAAAAATCTCACAGACTTAAATACCCGATAACACCTGAATTATCTATTTGGGCCCAGTGTACTAGATCACCTGTGTATTCTAGCCACACACTAACATGACAATCTCACTTAATTATAAGTTATGCTAATATTTTTGGAAAATCAATTTATGGAATCATGTTATAATTTAGTTTCATTTTAAAATTATATGATTTACTGTTTTAATCCTATAATTGTGTGAAAATATGAATATAATCAGTTATTTGTTAGTCAACAAAGTTGTTTTAATTAAAATTATTTAAAATTTCTAAGAGTAAATTTTTAATAAAATTTTGTTTTGTATTGCTAGATAGCCACCTTGTTTTGGTAATTGAAATATACAGAGTTATGTTTATTATATAGCAAAATTGAAATATAGAAATATTTAGTCAAGAATGTTCTTTAATATTTTGTTCCTTGTTTAAATATCTAAATTAGAGACTGTTTTAAAATAGGATTATTTCAATGTTAAATTGTAAATTTCTGTCTAGGTATTCAAAAAAGAATACTCAGTACCTATGGTTGTTTTCTGTACATTTCTAGCTAGTTAGAATTTGCTCTGGAAGTCTTTGACTTGAGATTTCTACCCTTCTTACTGCAGTCTATCCACAGCAATGGGCACTTTGATACGTGTGAGTTAAATTGTATTGACTCGACCTACACATTCTACTTCAAGCACATTGCTTTGGTTCTCTGCATATACTTTTACAGTTGCCAATTGATACAGTCATTTAAGTACTATGTACGCTGCTGTCTGAGCCAGTTTAAAGACTAGGACGTGCCTTTCCAGTTCTGTGAGCTACAGAATGATTACATCTTAATATGAGATTTGCCCCTGAAAACCAAGTGTCTTACAGCCCAGCTCATTTGTGATTTCTATACTCTTCTCATGTATTTACTTACTTAATGATGTAGCTCTTATGTATAATTTGTACCCTCAGAACAGAGCTCAGTGAGTGTCTTAAAGATGAATTTGTCATTAATATCCTACACTTGTGGCTTTTCTTTTAACATGACTTATTTTTTCACATGATAGTCTTGCATCTCTGCTAATTTGAAGCAGCTATATAAGTGTTTTTGTCACTTTACAAACTGCAGCAAAAACATGCATTTATGAATATCCACTAAATGTCCAGTTTCATTCTTAGTAAACTCAGAGTGACATATTTAAACTCTGCTACCTACAGCTTTCTTAGTCTATGCCTACAACGTGAGGCATTTGTTGTGACAGAGTCTGTGAATCAGATTTGCAAGGAATAATGTACACAAAATTGATAGCTGTGATTCTGTCATGCAACCAACTGAATGACTGGAAATATTCAAAAGGAAAATTATTCTTACGTTAATAAAATGACTTGTTTTACTTTAGCATTTTTTTTGTTTGTTTGAACATGCACATGTTTGAGTTTTAGGGTGCTGTTTGTTCACATTTAGAGAAATTTAGTTAGCATTATTCTCCTTATTTTAAAATGTGCACCATGCCTGTCCTTTTCAGACTTATTTTTACAAGTGTTTATAGGACAGATTTTTTTCTTCTAAGTATAAAAATATTTGTTAACACAAAGTTTTCACAGTGGTTGAGTTCTTCTCGGGCACTGGCAAGTTCTTTCATGAGTGCGAGCCATAGAGGCCTCCATTTCTGCTGAGGTGACTCTGAGGTTAGAATTCATGCCAATGATAGCTTGACTCAGTGAAAATCTATAGGGCTTCAGATTATTAGACAAAACCAATCCTTCATTCAGGCTTTTTCAAGGACAGTTCTTGTGGCAAGGTTCAGAGTTGAGTGTAGAGGCAGTTTTCAATGCAGACATGTCAACAAGCAGATCATGTAAAATGAAAGTGATGACTGGGTGTGTGTGACAAAAATGAAATAAAGTTAACGGGAACCCCCTGAAATTGCTCAGCTTAACTTGGTAGGAAGGCAGAGAAGAATGAGTCTAAACTGGCAGTGATGCTGTGTAAACAATGACTCCTTATACATGCGAGCCACTCACAAAAGGGGAAATACAAAAGACTAGATTGCCTTGTTTGTTTTTTATTTTTCATTGGGAGAAAAAAGTAGGAGAAGGCTATAATTTAGGTCTGATAGAAAGGATTGGGAGCTGCCAAACTGTTAGGGAGGAGGGAAAATGAGGGAAAAAGAGTCTGTGGAGTTAGAGCTAGGTTTGAAGTTCTCCTTGTAAATTTTTATACAAGTTCATCTGCATCAGCATTTTTTATCCTTGCTCCACACCTGAGTTCCATTCCTTATCTAATTCTTTCTTTGTGAGTTGCTTTCATTAGCACTTTAGGGGTAAAATGGAGACTTGAGAACTGACTTCAGACCCCAACGGTCTCCTCTGTTCTCTAGTTGGTGGTTTCTACATAATAAGTCGAAGCATTTTTTCCTACACATCTGGATTTTCCTTTCCTGCGTGTTGGTGGACCTGGTGAGGGAAGATCTCAAGTCCGTCACAGTGTAGTCATTCACAAGGAGCTTACATTAGATTACTGGCTTTGACTGCCTTTGACTTTTAAATCAAGCAGGAATTGCAAGAATCTAAATTGCCTTAACTGCTATTTCTTGATGGGCAGACAAAGAATTTTAATTTATAAAATGACTTTAAAACAATCATGAAAGGATAGATAGCATTGATATTTCTCTGTGACTGTGCTTGTATTGTGCCACATTTCCAAAAGAATGCTTTTTTATAAACATGCACTTGAAATATGAATTCTCAGTGGCTATGAGTCTGGCTAAATTTGGTTGTCCAGATACCCTAAGCTTGGGAGAACTCTTTTTGTAATGTAGCTATTATAGGATTTTATTTTGTAAGGTCTTTGTATATTTAAGTATTTTTAAATTGTGGTTATTTTCCCATATTTAAAATGAAATCTCAGCCTACTTTACTATTCTACCAAAATTTTATTTGTTTTTCCATCAAAGTACATAAATCCACAAAACCTGTTTTGGATAATCATAATATGTTCATAGTCTCTAAGTTGAACAGACTCTTCACTTCCCACTGAAATGTTTTTTATTGTTTGTGAGCCTAAACAGGAATAAACTCTTTTTTAACCATATGTGTATTTAAATAAGCAACACTTCATATCTTTTCCGTATAAAGTGAAATATTTCCTTAACGCTAACACAACCCTAGTCACTTCTCTGCCAAAGCAAACAGAAGAATGAATGCTTTATTAATCATCCGTAACTAACGTGTATACACAGAGAAGAAAATCAAACTTGTTTTTGACAAGAACCTTTTGATGGAATTAGCAAAAGGGGGAAAAAGAGAGAGCTGCCCCTCTTCCCCTGAAGAGGCTTTCAGCATGGGTCAGGCTCTCACCATTTGTGAATTTGAAGGTTACGTCTTTATTTTTCCTGCTGCAAACAAATGGTAACAAATCAAAACCATGGCAGAACTTTAAATAAAAAGCAGCATTCTTCTGCCTCTGCTCTTCCTTGCTCCTTCAGGCCCACTCCATTGAGGTGTAGCTTTTCTTACCTGCTTGATTCTAGTTCTAAGGATTCCTCCTTGATTCTGGTTATATATAT
>LOJH01033704.1:0-20186 GCA_001685095.1 Ellobius talpinus | reverse complement strand
TTATATTAACCCATTATTCTTATCTATGTTAGCCACATGGCTTGGTATCTTTTTTGGTGAGTCAGGTCACATCCTGCTTCTTTAGTGTCTGGCCAGGACTGTGGAAAGAGCTTCCTTCTTCCCAGAATACTCCTGTTCTCATTGCCCCACCTCTACTTCTTGTCTGGTTGTCCCTCCTGGCTACTGGCCAATCAGTGTTTATTTAAAACATAATTGACAGAATACAGAATTGTCCCACACCAGGTGGTGGTGTGTGTGCATGCGCATGTGTGTTTGGGAGGACCGTACTACTTTTGTGAGCCACTTTGGATAATGTGGAGTACTAATACTTTTAATTCTTCAAGTCTGTGAACATCAAGTGCCTTTTCAATTTCTTTTAAAATGTTTAAATGTCTGATAATTTTGACGATACCAATATTTTACTTTTTGATTTAATTTATTCTTGATTATTTCATATTTTTGTAGCTTTTGTAAATGAGATAACTTTAGAATTTCTGTATCACAGGACTTTTAATTCTTGTGTGCTGTAACCTGAAACTGTGCTGTGTGCATTTCTCAGTTCAACGGTCTCTCTCATCTTTTATTTCCACTATAGACATAGTATGTTGTCTACAAATTGGGCAGTTGGAATTCTTTTTTTTAGATTCCTAAGTCCTTAATTTCCTTTTCTTGACTGATGCTTCTATTGAGTATTTCTTGTACAATGACAAATATTTGAAAATAAATATTCTTGGCGTACACAAGATCTTTGAGAAAATTCAGTTGCCTTTACTCCATTCTGCGTGATGCTGGCTATGGGTTTGTCAAATCTGGCGTTTATTACACTGAGACACATTCTTGATCCAGTTTGTTGAGAGTTTTTTTTCCTTTTTAATCATTCATGGATGTTGGATTTTATGAAATGCTTTTCCTGTGTTTATTGAGACGATTGTGCAGCTTTGTCCTTTGTTCTATGGATGTCATCTATTATGAAAACTGATTTGTATGTATCAAACCATCCTTGCATTCCTGGCATTGGTCTTACTTGATCATGTGTCCTAACATTTTTGATAGGCTGTTGGATTCATGAGAACTTGTGCATCTTTGTTCATGGAAGACCCAGATCTGCATGCTCCCTCTTGTGTCCCTGTCTATTTTGTTTTTAGGATGATTTGGGCCTCAGATAATGAATTTGGAGATATTTCCTTCCCTAAGGTTTTAGAAGAGCCCAAGGAGACTGCTTAAGATTGTTGGTCCCCATTTTTCTCCTCCTTCCCCTCCATGCTTTGCCTGTTTGTTTGTGAGTCAGGCTTTTGCTGTGTAGTCCCACTTGGCCTTCAGTCTGTGATCCTTCAGCCCTCACCTCCCAAGCACCCAGCTCTTCATTAAGTATGATAAAATTCAGCCATGAACTATCTGGTCTAGAATTTCCTGCATAGAATGGGCTTTTCTTTTCAGTCTCTCATTCAGTATTAATCTGCATTGGTTTTCTGTTCATCCATAAAAGGGCTTGCCTGTTTAGGCAGAGCCCACCCACTTTCTGGTTAACTCAAAGGAACTGGCTGGAATTTTCAATGACAGCTCTGAAGACTTTTCAGGTTTCCCCATGCTGCAGCCAAGGGAGCACTGTAGTCCCTCAGGACATTGACTGATCCAGCTGTCCCACCTCCTGCTTGCTGTTCTTAGAGCAGCTGTGTGCCTGAAGCACCATGGAAAATGAAGGGGTCAAGGACTCCCCAGTCTGAGTTTCCCGTCCTTTGCTGAACTCCCCCAGGCCAGCTCTCTGCTGTTCCAGGGAGCTCTTTGATGTTTGGACTCAATGAGTCAAACTGCAGGGCACTGGAGCATGCCCAGATGAGACTGATGGCCCATGCCAACTTTTCTGAGACTCAAATGACCAGCTTCTCAGGGACCCTAAACTCTGGTTCATCCTCAATTCTCTCTGCATCTAAAACTTCTACTTTTGCCTTAACTTCCTGTCTGGGTGTTCGCTCTCACTGGACTAGAACTAAAGAATATTTTCACTGTCTTCTCATCTTCAAGGGGAGAAAGGACACAAAAGGACCACTCCTTAACAGTCCTCATCAGTGTGCCTGCCCCAGACACTTGCAACTTGGTCATATTGCTGGATTGGAAACACAGTCCATTTGAAGGCCGCAGTTTACTTGCTTATACCATGGAACTACCGAACTAAGTGCTTCCCAAAGCTTCCCCCAGTTGTCTAGGAGCTCCTAATGCACTGGATTCACAGAATCCTACTACTGAGCCTGCGATTGAGACTGGCTTTAGGCTAGAATAAAGATCTAGATAAAGATTATCTAAATAAATAATCCAGCATCCCTTGCACCCCTCAGCCTCCTATCTGTAAGGCTTTCCTCACTAGCACTCCCACACCACACCAGTTCCCGTGTCACTACTGATGAGGCTCCACTGAGTCCTCATTGCTACCCAGAGCCCAGCACTTAGATGTGGGATCATGCCTGATTTACTTTCTCTTTTTCCAGTTTTGGTGAGGGATGACTAGCACATAGAAGCTTCGCTTGTTCAAGGCTGGCAATACAATTCGGTAAAAGTTGGTCTTATTGCTTGACACGGAGGCATCCCCACCAAAGAAGGAAGAGGAGCAGAAGTCCCCAGATCTGCTGTCACAAGGACCAGACATGTGGCCAGTTCAGTATGTGGTTCTGCTTTGGCTGCTTCTCAGCGCCTCCATCAGCCAATGTGTTTAAGGCCAGATTTACCAAAGCTGTAAGTTTGCCTTTCCAGTACAAACACTTATTTCAGGGGAGCATGTTCATGTGTTTCTGTTGCACAATTCACTTGAAAATTAAAAGAATGTGAACAAGCCTTCGAATTGTTCCACGGGAGCCTGAGCAGATGCTGCAGTGAGTAATGTTTAATAGGAGCAACAGCATAATTAGTAGAAACCCCAGTTGATAAAATATCTGTTTAATTTAAGCATTTGGTAGGTTGCTTTCAAAATAATCAGATTAAAGTTAAGTACAGTTCATGGCATTATTTTTATGTGTAATTCAGGGCTCTATATAATGCAATAATATAATATGTAAGCAGTTGCCAAAGACTCCTGGGGAGCCTGTTGTAATCGTGTAGCTCCATGACACAGTATCTCTCCTGGCTCCTGACTCCCTACTCCAACCTTCTGCTTTTATCCCTTTGAAGTAATGGTAATGTAAAACAGGCCATGGCACGGTGCAGGTGGGTTGTAATAAACTGTGCCAGTTGATAAGTGAATGTTTAAGAAAAGAGACTTGTGGTTGGGGAGATGTTTCAGTAGCACGCAAGCATACAGACCTAAGTTCAGATCCCAGGACCCACATAAAGCTGGACACAGTGAGGTGGGAGACAGAGACAGCATCTCATTTCCCCAGTAGTCTTCACTGGGAGAAACTGGTATTTAAATGGAAGTTATAGTTAGAGAACAAAATTCACAGCGACTTTGTAAATGAGGTGAGGCAGAATTGGGTTTGGCAAGATAGCTCAGTGGGTAGAGGTGACTGTGCCAGCAAATTTGATGACCCGAGATCAATTCCCATGCTCCACAGTAGAAGGAGGCAACTGATTCATGCACTCAAAATGAGGAGCCTCATCCTGTTCCCAATTCCTTTGTGGATATGGAGATTTTTATGGCTTGACCTGCCTCAGATGCATTAACAGGGCAAATGTATGAATAAGACGAGCTACTGGATATTTGTTCCAAATTGAATCCCAAGTGATCTATAGTTATTTCTATAACAATGTTCCCACCCCCGCCCCAGACTCACATTGAATTCTGTGGAGAATAAACTTGAATCTGGGGAGCATGTGATGCACTGGGATGGTGTGAACCCAGGCTGTGGGGAGCATGTGATGCACTGGGACAGTGTGAATAGAGGCTCTGGAGAGCATGTGATGCACTGGGATGGTGTGAACCCAGGCTCTGGGGAGCATGTGATGCACTGGGATGGTGTGAACCCAGGCTGTGGGGAGCATNCATGTGATGCACTGGGATGGTGTGAACCCAGGCTCTGGGGAGCATGTGATGCACTGGGATGGTGTGAACCCAGGCTGTGGGGAGCATGTGATGCACTGGGACAGTGTGAATAGAGGCTCTGGAGAGCATGTGATGCACTGGGATGGTGTGAACCCAGGCTCTGGGGAGCATGTGATGCACAGGGATGGTGTGAACCCAGACTCTGGGGAGCATGTGATGCACTGGGACTGTGTGAATCCAGTCTCTAGTGAGTATGTGATGCCCTGGGATGGTGTGAACCCACCTTGACCCTGCAGCACACTAAGGACTGAAGTTACCTGGGAAAACACCATGCATTTATATCAGTTAAGATATTAGCCCCGTCCTCACCAGAACACAAAGTTACACTGATACTCGCCAACTATCTCACTCATGGACGTGTGACTTTGAAGACCCCCATGTGCAGTATTTAGGTCCCTGCTACAGATCTCAAAGAAGAGCTGAGACCAAACTCAGGACTGGAGAGGCAGCATCCTTCTTTCCCAGGTGCCTCAGCCTTGTCCTGTTCCTTCCAGCGAATGATGATTGAACACTTAGTGCCCAGGACCAAGGGTTTTCTATGCTTCCTGCAAGTCACTTGATCTTTGCAGTGACTTGATAGGACTTTTATGACTGTTGTCACTGTTGGTTGTCTTTGGCTGAAACAGCCTCACACTTAAAGATCGATCATAGGTAACATGTCTAAAGTCACAAGGCCAGGAAGTGGTTGACCCATGTTTAGGACCTGTAAACCCCAGCAGCAGGAAACATGTTAGGGTAACAGTGTCCAACTCCAATTACAGAGGATGTGAAAGCATTTGTGTAGGCCTGAGGGAGACAGCTATAGGATTTGTATGCAATCTCTGTCTCATTGCTTCCCTGCCTCCCTGCCTCCCTCCCTCCCTGCCTCCCTGCCTCCCTCCCTGCCTCCCTCCCCTCTCTCTCCCCAGAGTCTCACACAGCTCAGGATAGCTTCTAAGTCACTCCTTAGCAATGATAACCTTGAACCTCTACTCCTCCTGCCCTCACCTCTTTGGTACTGGGCTTGCGGGTGCATGCCACCATGTCTAGTTCTACCACCTATTCCAGGGCTTCACACACGCTCAACAAACATGCTACCAACTGTGTTACATCCTCTGATCTTATTTTACACATCCAAGAATTGTGTTTCTGTGATGTTTTGGGCATCAGTTTGGTGTCCTTTGACAAGGGCACACAGCAGCACAAACCCCACTGTGTCAAGACAGGAGTTATAGACATCACCCTAGAGATTTTCCTAGGCAGGATTCTTCTCGCCCACTCCCTGCTCCCTCAATGAGACAGCTGCAGCTCTGCTTTCTATCACAATACGCCGGCTCTTCCCATTTAAAGTCTTCTTATTAATAGATTCACGCGGCAAGTACTCCATTGTGTCAAACTCTTCCACCAGCAGAACGTTTTTGAAAGCCACCAATGACATTTTGCGCATCAGCCACTCTTTTTTTTTTCCTTTTTTCCTGCTGAGCCCACACTGTCCTCTTCCTTACTCTTTCACAAATACCCAACAGGTTTTATGTAAAGCCTGTGACATTCCAGGCACTGTGCTCAGCAGAAGGAAGTCCGCAACTCTTCATGACAGCCCTGTGCTCCAGGTGCCCTTTGACTGGCCTGATGTGATCCCCTTTGCATGTGTTCCCAATGAGATCTGATCGCAAAATACAATTGTTGGGCGCAGCACCTAAGCAGGTGGGAGCTGATGTATAAGCTGCTCATCTGATCTATAACCAGGAAATATGCACTACGTCTGAGGTTCCTGAACTCTAACTCATGGCTAATAAGCGCGTTCCCCGTCTTACTCTGAATGCCCTAATCCATTGGGTCTTTCACTTCGGGAAATTATGCGCAAGGCAGACACAGGATCAAAACAATGGTGGGCTGTGGTGCAGTCTCTCTCAGATGCAGAACGACCACGTTGTGCAGCCTCCATTCTGTCATTCCCTTTGACCCAAAGAGGACCAGGGAGCGAGATTCCAGGAGAACGAAAAGGCTTTGGGGGCTGGGGAAGGTGTGGGCACCAGCAGAAGCTCTGAGATGGGAAGCTGCTGGAGAATCCCAGGCACAATATTTAAACAACTTTAATTAAGCTAAAGATGGAGCCGTGGGGTAGCGGGCCATGCTACCACGCCGATAAATTGGGACCAAATTAGAAAATTCTTAAAAGCCACGGCAAGGAGCTTATGTTTAATTTCAGAGGCCCTGGGGAGCCGTTTTCGGCAGAGCTGAGAGCTGAGCAGCTCTTAAGGACAAATGATTTGGGAGAAGGTAGCACAAGGAGAGAGGAGGGGAAGATGATGGTTAGATCCCAGCCACAGCTGTGCAGACTGGAAAAAGAAGATGGGGATCCACTGCTTTTCTGAAGGATTCTGGTAGGGTTTTTTTCTTGCTGTCTAAGTGTGTGTGTGCGTGCGTGTGTGTGTGTGTGTGTGTGTGTGTGTAATGGACCCCAAACTAACTGCCTTGCAGGTTTTAAGCATAATTAACCTCACTGTGTGCTCAGACCTTTAAGTTTATTATATTCTAGACCCTAAGCCAAAGCACAAGTAACCCAATTAGGCCAGTAATGGCTCTGGATTACATTCTATTTACTATGAAAAGAACATGATTTATCCATAGTCAGCATGTTTAACTCTTGATATAGAAAAACAGAATTACAATCAAACAAGCAAAAAGCCCAAACACTAAGTCGATCTTAAGACCCAAGAGAAAGGCAATGTGTAGAGCATAATCACATCACCTCTGTGTTGAGTGGAGGGTGAATTTCAGCCAGTGGGATTATTGTCAAAACTGCCAGAGCTGTTTGCAGTCACCAGAGGGGACAGGGAATGGCCTCTGGAGGCCTCAGCTGTGTTTGGTCTTAAACAGTGAATAAAACAGGGAACTAATGCCCTTGCTCCTTGACTTGAGATTGGATGCCGCAGCCATAAAGTTCACCTCAGACTGAATGTTCTAAGTCCAAACCACATGAAAAGCCCCTCAGCCACAAACAGCATGGTTAGCAAGACAGTGCAGTGTCGAGACCAGTGTTCTTCTGCTTAGCTGCCAGGAACCTGAGATTTGGTGACTCTGCCAAGCTTCCTCCAAGAGTGTCATGCTGCACAACAAGGACCAAGGAAAATCATATAGCAAGCAGCATGTCACCAATGGCTAGATAGTCACCTTTATGAGATGATGATGACAAGGTTGTGATGAGAAACTCACCTGCGTTCCGTTAGATGGGACATCACAGTATTTGTCCGATACATCCCACCTCAGACCAGACTGGAGTTATCACTTATCTCTGAAGTTTGAGCAATATGCAGGTTTTTTAAGGGGGCAGAGAGATGGCTCAGCAGGTAAAGGTGCTTGCTGCCAATCTTGATGGCTTGAGTCCAAGCCCTGAAATCTCCGTAGTGGAAGAAGAGAACTGACTTGTAAAAGTGTGCCATGGTGTGTCCCTGGCCCCAGCACACATAAAACAAAAGAAATGTGTGCTTTCATGTATGTATGTATGCATGTAAAATGATACTTCTACTCAAAAGATAATTATGGGTGTATAAGAAAATAATTTATCATTTTTGATGATGACTATGGTTTCTAGGTGAAATACAACTTCATGTTAACTGAATTTAATTGCATTAAAAACCTCAGAATCCTGGTGGAGATTTTCTTTCGGTTTATTTGTGGTAAGTAAGGCTACTCTTATGCCTGTCTCACAGTGGGAGCTCAGTAGGAGATAGCATATTGTTCCTATATGAATTCTTTCCATATGTGAAAATCAAATGAATATTTAAATAACATTTATGAAGGAGGTTGGTTATGCAGAGTGGAATCTAGTGGAAGAAAAGTGTGTATTACTTTTGCAGATGGCCTGTAGTAACATCCACGAGGCTTTTGTGTGCACTCACGCCCAGCCTAGACAAGTAGATAAGCTGCCTACTCATATCTACCGCCCTACTGCATGACATCTTCAAAACCGCATCAATCTCTGTCACTATATGACAGCTTGTTTAACTAGCTACCTGTTGTTTTACAGAGTAAACATGCTTTGCATTTTTGGCGTGTTTATAAGACTGTCAAGCACAGGGCTGCAGAGATGACTCAATGGTTAAGAAAAGTTGTTGCTATTGCAGAGGACCCGGGCTCAGTTCCTGTCTCTCAGTCTGGTGATCTACAACCATCCATACCTCAGGGGATCCAATGTCCTCTTCTGGCCTTATAAACACGCTTCACATATGTAAATGTAGACAAATCACCAATAAACTAAAATAAATACATTTTTTTTAAATGTCAAACAAAACTCTTGCCCCTAAAAGCCAAATACCACAAAAGAGAAAGAACTTTCGGGTGAATACTGGTATGCCCACCACCTAGATTCCAACATCAACAATTCCCCTTATCTATATCACTTCCATGCACTAACCTTTGAACCCTTATCACCTTTATCCTGCGTTTATAACCACAGATCAACATGGGCCCCATGTAGTCCAGACTAGCCCCAGATTCTCTGCATGGGGGCATGGAGCGTCCTCAACAGTATTAGTGGAGAAATCAACCTGACCACTAGGTAGGAAAGCAAGTGAGCACTCTCTCCTTGTTCTTGGCTGGGGATGGATGAGGAGCCACTTCAAACTCCTGTCACTGAGACTCCCCTGCTGTGATGGACTGGAACCTGGAACTGTAAAGCAAACATACCTTTTCTCCCTTAAGTTGCTTTGTGTTGTGGTATCTTCTCACAGCCACAGACACGAAGTTAGAGCACTTGAGCATCACTCAGTTTGCCCCGCCATTAAACGGGCCCAGAATCTTATATCCTTAGTCCATCTCTGGTTGATCTTGGGCATGCTCTGTGGTGCAGATGCCTGGGCTGTCTTCTCACTGTGGAGCCTTTGGTGTTGTTTATAGGTCGGGGGTTTAGAAACATTTTTTTATTGAAAGCTGCAGATGTCTGTAGATGTTCTCATTACATCCGCGGGCTTCCTCTCTATTCCTCCTCCACTGAGAATATTTAACCACAAGTGCATGTTGCATGATGTCAGTTGCTTTTTCTCAAACGGTGGCTGTGGATGCATGTAGCTTTTTGATAGATACAGAGTTTTGGCTCCTGCTTGGTTGATTTATCCATAACTTATGTCAACTACTGAAAAGAGCTTAGCAAATTTTGTATGATTCCAAGCTTTGACTGTAAAAACACCAAGCGAAACAATGAGGTTGGGGAGTGTTTAAGTATATTATATTTGATGTCATTTAATCCTAAAAGAATTTTTTAGGCTCTGATAATTTCTACCTTCATATTTTGACAGTAACAGGAGTGAGGCTTAGTAAGATTATCAGATGCCCATAGTAAGATTATCAGATGCCCTAACAGTAGACAGATTTTTACCTCGATTCCACATCATATCAGTCTCTCTAGGACTCACAACTAATTTCTAAGTTCCCCCTAAAGATCCATCTAAAGTAGCATCTATTAATGGATACATCTCTGTAAAACTTAGGGTTTATTCTTTCCAAATGACTAATCCTACCAATTATGTAGTATTCTATTTTCTTCCTTCTTAGGGAGAAACTTGCTGCTTTGACGTGGGGTCCAGGCAAGATCTGGCACTCTGCATGTTATCCTGATCGAATGACCCAGTGGAGAAGCTAGAGATGAGTTTGGCTGCAAGTTGTAAATTCTTTTTGTTAAAAGGATCTCTTCTCCTGAAACTCCCCTAAGGCTCCTTGTAGGAAATGGGCGAGGGTTGGGGTTAAAAAGTTTCTGTGTGGAAAATCAACAACTTTTTGAAGTTCAAGGAGAAGAGAATGTTCAGCTTCTAAAGTATAGATGCCAGACTTTCAAAGGAAGCAGGCAGAGTACCCAGACACACTTCATCTGCACATGGGTGTATTTTCCACAGCGCTTGCTATGACTCCAAATATTATTTCAGGTCAAGGCATTGACCCTTCCTGGAACACCTGGTATTTTCCTGAATTCATCTGACTGTTCGAAAGGTTTTTCCCATGTGTGATGAGGACTATATGGATCAGAATCTTCTAGCACAATCATTCTAAGATTCCTGGGCCTCCTCCTCGATCCCAGTCTCAGGATGTCTAAGAACCGATTCCCTGCAGGTTTTTCAGGACCAGAACAAGAAAGCTCATAGCTCTGATGTGTTTCAGAGCAGTGGTGAAGAAAGCCGTGCCTTCCCTCTGCAGAGACAACCACACCTTCATGGAGCTGATGATGCATTTGTAGAGTGAAGACCGAGTCTTGGCTTTGTCCATGTGATTCTGGTGGGTGCTCTGCAGTGGGTCATGGGGAGAGCATGCCCTGCTTCCAAGATGGACTTCATAATGGAAAGAGAGTGCTTGGGAAGTAGCCGCTGAATAAGTGCCGGCGGGACTTCGATACCTAATGGCCTGTAAGCAGCACTCGGGTGCCCCCATGACCACATCATATGTTTAAATCACTCTTGGACTTGCTAGGAGAGGCTCTGGCCTAATTTAACCATTTATTCAATGGGTACTGGCTTAGCTCTCCCTCTCATTGCTCAGATCTGTTCATTCCGGACTGTATTTATTAAAAAAAATGAGCTGAAATTTAGCCCATGGGCAGCCCGTAGATGGCAGTTCTGTTGAACATGTCCATATTGGGTTTCATGGTCTAAGTTGATGAGGACAATTGACCAGGTCTCTTCCTCAAGAGGACACCAGATCTCATTACAGATGGTTGTGAATTACTGTGTGGTTGCTGGGAATTGAACTTAGGGCATTTGGAAGAACAGACAGTGTTCTTAACCACTGAGCCATCTCTCTGGCCCGTATCCATGGGCATCTTGTTAGTCAAGCTAGCAGCACCTTTCACTGACCCCCTTGTTCCACATCCTGACTTGTATTCTCAGTCTTTTGTCTTCCTACAGTAGCCAGCATAATGGGTCAAGACAGCCTTTTGGATTCTCTCCATGACTTCCTGTTGTACTTGGGACAAAGACAAACAAATGCAAAATGCAAAACAACAGGTTTCCTTACAACATTATATAGACCTTTGTGCACACACACATATACACATGCATATATAATTGTAGGCTCTGTATAAGAGACAATTTGAGATAATTATTTGCCTTTAAAAATTTCTGTATTATTTATTTGGGGGCATGCACATGGCATGGCGTGCACTGAACTTCAGAGGACAATTTGTGGAAGTCAATTCCTCCCTTCACCATGTCCGGGATCCAGTTCAGATTATCAGGTCCAGTGTTTATCTTTACCCAATGAGCCTTCTCACTGCCCACCTGTTTCTCTTTTGCTTCTCTTTGGACCCCTTACCTATTCTACATAGCCTCTTTCTCCTTTCAGTACACACACACACACACACACACAGAGACAGAGAGACAGAGACACAGAAAGAGAAAGTGTCAAAATGGGCTAGTTAAGGCAAGCATCCTCGGCCTGACCTGTTAACCACTACTGGACCTCTCTGGCAGCTCCCCGTTCCCCAGTTGTGATTCCCAGCATGCACTTCCTCCAGTTCATTCCCTCCATCCAGTCCTCTGTCCTCTAACTGCCTACAGTCATCAATGCCAGGGACCAAGGAGATCTAACTGTCCTCTGCAGAATGCTTCCAAAGGGAGACATTTTGTATTCTCCATGCCTCATGGCAGTTTGTATCTAAATGCTTATTTATGTGGTCCTTTCCATGAGTCTCTATCTTTTATGCTACATTAAATGTCAGCATCATGTTTAACATAGATGCATGCCTATGGATGTCCTTGAATTCAGCCATCTGTTTATCAATATGGATTTGTTATAGGAATCAAGAAGTTTTCTACCTGATCAAAATTATTTCATTTTTTCCTCAGAGATTGCCATATTGGGGCTGGGGAGGGCTGGTTGAATTTTAATTGATCTGTCAACTTCAGACAAATTCCCAAAATAGAAAAATAGTTTTATTACATATTTTATGAGGATAAAACTAAACTCAGATAATTTCATCTTTAAAGGAATGATTTTTGTCATTTCTGTTTGTTTGTTTGTTTACAAAGTCATGCCGGCATGACTAACTTGAGGGTTTGATACCCATCCTGAGTGATTTAAATAAGGGAAAAATTTAATCGACTCTGGGTGTCTTCACACCCACATTTGTTCCCCTCCTTTTGACAAAGCCCTCACAGCCCCATCACTTCTTGGAAGCCCTCCCTGAAAGCTAATATTGAATTAATATTTTACAGAGCGGCTTGCTGTTGCTGGCGACTTTCTGATGCACACTTAGATTCCCCACGTGGCCAGAATAGAAATCCCGAGTAAGAGATCTGTGGCTGCCAGTGACACGTGGAGCGGCTTCATCCTCCACCTGCCTCTGGACTACAGAACTCAGAGGCAAAGCACAACCCTTGTTTGGCCCTTGGCATATCTGTTAGCAACGGCCGCAGGCAAGTTTGGCCCAGGGGGATTTCTGTGGAGGAAAACACACTTGCAATTTGAGACTCATTGTCAGAGGCAGGCGATTCCTTTAGCACCTTCAGTGGATCTTAGGAGCAAAGGGGAAAGAGAAAGCAGTGGGCATCAGGTCTTCCCTGCACTGCACTCGACCCCCATCTCCTACCCCAATTCCTCCACCCCTGGTTGTAAGCCAGACTCACTACGTGGACACTGTTCATCTGCCATGTGGGACTGACGGGGATTTGGCTGATGGCGAGTTTTTACTTCTTCCCTTCCAATCCCCTCCTTCCTTTGCCTGTCAAGGAAAAACTGCACTGAATGGAACTAAATGAGCAACTTACAAGTTGTCTTCTCAAGAGCACACTGGAGGAAACAGAAGATTGGGCAGGAACGGGCTGTGTGATGGGACCTTGGGGCTTGAAACTTGGTGCTTGCCTATGATAAGTTCCCTGCCTCCTGTGGTCATTGCATTTCAAAGGGGTCTCCCAGGTTCTAGAGAAAGACTTTGAAGGTGGAGCATCTGATGGGAAACCCAGAGAAGGCTGACAGCACAAAGAGGTGAAGGAATAACTTACAATCACAAATTTTTCTGAAGGAAACCTTGCAAGGAAAGAGTTGCAGGCCTCCAGTCAGTTAGAATCCTGTCTGAAGCTCAGTCAGGCTGAGCGGTACCGGGATTGCTTTTCTGTGTCTCTCTCTCTTTACCCTCCTCCTTTCTTCCCCCCAGTCCCCATGTGTGGATGTGTGTTCAAACATGTGTGTGCATGTGTGGAGGACAGAGGTCGACTTTGGGCATCTCATGGGAACTGAAGCTCACTGACTTGGCTAGGCTGGCTGAGCTGGGAGCTCCTGCAATCCTGTGTTGGCCTCCACAGTCCTGGGATTACAGAGATCCTCCACCATGCCTGGCTCCTCAGGTAGATGCAGGGGATCTGAACCTAGGTCCTCATACTGTACAGCAAGGGTTTTGTCCCCTGGGCCATCTTCCCAGTCCCCCTTCTTTCCTGTTTAACAATGCGTGCTTTCAGAACAGGACTTTGTTAAGGGGTAATTTTTGAAAGGTAAAAAATCATAGTTCTTAAGCAGATATAAAAATGCATCTTAAGCTGGGTGGTGGTGGAGCACACCTTTCATCCCAGCACTCAGGAGGCAGAGACAAGCAGATCTCTGTGAGTTGGAGGCCAAACTGATCTACAGAGTGAGTTCCAGGACAGGCTTTAAAGCTACACAGAGAAACCCTGTCTTAAAAAACAACACCCCCCAACAAAAAAAAACAACTGCATCTTAAAATATTAGTGAACTCATCATTTGAACTAGACAGATGTTAGCACTGTTCTAAGGAAAACAAACATGGCATTGACAGGTCAGGAACACCGGGGAAATGTGCCAGAGGAAGGAGTGCCAATGTTTCGCACACTGGGCAAGGAGGTTGGTCTGTGCACAGACTCTGCATGTCTGTGCTTAGCATTTAGTTTAGTTTTGCATTGCCTTCAGTAATTGTCAGAGTACAGAGCTGGGCAGAGTTGGGGTTGGCAGTTCTAACTCTTCAGAAGCATGGCGTTTTCCCTGCTGGGCTCTGCTACCATTTCTAAGCTCTTCTCAGCCTTCTTTTCACACACCTGTGTTGAGGACTCATGATGGGTCACATGTGCAGGGGGAATGGACAGGCTCAGGTCTTCTGCCCTTGGAGTGTTCAATTTGCTTCACGATTTCTTACTACTGACAGCTCGATGAGCAATGAGATGTGTGACAAGGATGGGAACCGGGGCAAATCTCGGATCTCTTTGAAATGAGTTCTTACTATGGGGAATAAATTAGAGGACTTCTCGAAAGAGCTGAAACCTTGTGAACAGCTTCCCGAATGAATACCACCTGTATCACCAGGTGATGAGGCCAAGTTGCTGGAAATGTGCTCACACACTCAAGAAACAGGGTTAACCTTAGAGAGGGGTGGAAATGGAAGAAACGATTCTTTGCAATGGATAACTGTGGTGGAGTCTGGATTAGGATTCAGAGTGCATCACTCTGGTGGAAACGGGGGGGGATTCAGAGTGTATCACTCCGATCGATAGAAATGGGGGATTCAGGGTGCATCACTCTGATTGGTGGAAACAGGGGTAGAAGTTATGAGGTGGGGATGTAAAGAATCTTTGAGTGCGACTCTCTCTGCTTGTTTTCCACTGGAGGTACATCATTCCAGGAACCCCCATAATGAGCAATCAACAGTGCATTTACCAAGGAAATTTATTTTTCACTCTCAGTGTCCTGGATGGAGTTTGAAGTCCTTGACCGGGTTTTGAAGACTAGCCATGCCCTCTGTTGCTGGCAGAGCTCATTCCCTGTGCAAATCCCAGGGGGAAAAAGAAGAAAATGGGCATATTAAGAAAGTAGTAAACAGGTCCTTTGTTACTTCCAAGTTCAGTAAATGGTGTAACCGCGTCCAGGTGGGAATCAGGGATAGGCTTTGAGAATGACTGCCCCATGGTTCCTAGGGTTTCCAGACATTACTGCATGGCATATATTTATAATAAAATATTATTTGTTCATCTGGCACTCACCTAGTTCAGCATTCTCTCTTGATGTGCTAAGTCTGATAACCCTACTCCAGCCTCCTAGGCTGTCTGTGGATGAGCTGTTTAGCCTGGGGGATACTCTGCCTCAGTCCCTCAGCCTCTGGGCCCCATTTTTGGGATATAATTGCTCTCAATAACAGTGTGAAGACTTAGTGTGGAACCGCCCCTCTCTCTCTTCTCACCTTCCCCTTCTCCATCCTTGACCCAACATTCTAGAACTCTACCCCTTTCTCCTCCCCCACTATCCCTACACTTTATTTTCTCTTGTAAGTTGGGTTTCCAAAACAGTGTTGTTAAAGGAGAGTGATGGACGTGTTCATTTGGCAGAGCGTAGCCCATTGATGCATAGAGATTTCCTGGCCATTCAGTGCCTGGGGCTCTTAGATAGAGGCATTGCCATGTCTGGGACATTTGCCTCAGCTAATCTTACGATCATCTGGCGTGGAAACTGTGGTAAGACAGAACAATCGACCCCCTCTTCATCTTTAAATATGTTCACGTCCTAATGTCCTAATGTGGCACAAAATGACTTTGCAAATGTTGCTAAGTTGAAGACCTTGCATTGGGAGCTTGTCTGGGTTTATCCAGCTGTGTTGATGAAGGGGACATTCAAAGGCTGAAAAGAGTGGGACTATGTGCAAGATGGAGGAATTTGTCACAAAGCAGTGAATGACAGACACCAGTAGAAGCTGAAACTAAGTCTTGTCTGAGGTCTCCATAAGGAACCAGCCTTGCTGACACCATCATTTCGGCCAAATGAGAATGATCATGGACCCTTGTAATACGCTAGAATACATGTGTGCCGCCTTAGACACCAACTGTGTGATGATTGCGTCAACAACAGGAAAGAAACACAGAAGCTAGAGGGAGGGGCTAAAACAGGACAATCTCAGATTTGATACGGGGTGGATGTGTGGAAAGCCATGCATCTCAGGCCTGGAGTAAGTGAGCAACCAGAGAAACAAATACACAGCTATAGAGTTGTGTCCCGTGCAGTCCGACAGATCCTGTGTGTTTCTGGGGCCCTGCGCTTAGTTTAATCACCAGGGCCAGGCCCAACAACCCTATGACATCAGGCAATGGAACAAGGGAATTTAATTCCATAAGAAACTTCTTAAAGTTTTATATATGAGGAAGAGTGAAGAGCCACAGACTTGGGTTTAACTGTGCTTCATTAGACTTAAATTCCATAAAGCACTGAACTAAATGGTATGATGTAATACTTGCTAATTGACAGAGAGGCAGGAGTGGCCTAACTATCCAGATTATTTTAGCATCTCTACAGTAGAGAATTTCTTCTTTCTTCCAGCATTTGGGGTGGAATTCTTTCTGAATAGGGATATATTAGTCAGGATTTTTAGTACCAAGATAAAATGCCTGCCAGAGCAACTTAAAGGAATAAAGAATTCGTTCTGGCTCACAGTTTCAGAAGTTTGAGCCATTGTTGGCTGTAGGCAGACTTTTCTGTCCTGCCAGTCACTCCTCAGATAACCACACAGAAACTTAACATTAATCATAAATGCTCTGCCGCTAGCCTAGGCTGTCTCCAGCCAGCTTTTACAACTTAAAGTAACCTATTTCTTCATCTAGGTATTGCCCTGAGGTTTGTTCACCTCATCTATGAACTTCCCATGTTGCTTCTTCCTGACTCTCGACCCTGGAGACTCCACCCTTCTTCTTCCCAGCATTTCTCTGCCCTGAAAATCCTGCCTAGCTAATGGCAAGTCAGCTCTTCATTTGCCAATGAGAGTAATACATATTCATATTGTACAAAAGCAGTTTGTGCCACAGCAGTTGGCTGGCCCCATTACTTTGAAGAAGCTGTGAGGCATAGCAATGGGAGTGTGCAGAGGAGACAGCTAACCTCACAGTAGACAGGAAGCAGAGAGCCTCATAGGGACTTTGACTTCAGAAGGCTTCTAATAACCCTTAACCCTGTTTCTCCAGTGAGGCTCTGCCTCCCAAACAGCGCCACCTGCTGGGTGGGAGCCAAGTGTTCAACACAGACAGACAAAGACTAGAGAACAGAGTTTAGGATTTTTTTTTTTCAGTTATAGAATCCATTTTAGAGAGAAAGGATTCTAAGTCCTGTGATCTTTTGGGGATGAACTTTCAGTGTCTGAGGTGCACCTTCGTGGGAGAAAGGTGAGCAGCAAGCAGTGACAGATGATCAGAAAGGAATTTCTGAGACTTTCGTTTGGGGGTGTCACTTTCTGAGCCCCTCAATGTGATGCTATTGATGTCTTAAAAGTGTTGAGCATGTAAAGAGTTAATTTTTTATTCTATGTGTATGTGTGTGGGTCTGAGTGTTTGTATTCCACATGAATGCAGTGCCCACAGAGGTCAGAAGAGGGCGCTGGAGTCCCCGGAACTGGAGTTAGAGGCAGCCATGATGTGGGTGCTGGGAACCCAAGGTAGGTCTTCCTCAGGAGCAGCAAGCATTGCTTAACTGCTGAGGAGTCATAGCTCCAGTCTTAATCCTTTTAAACTAGAAGCTCACACATCCCGGTATTATGTTGAGCCTTGCAAAATCTCTAGGTCATCCTCTGACTGCGTTTTGCATCCCTAATATTGTTACGTAATTATGGTTATAGAGATGGAGACAGTTCTATTAGCTTTGTCTGGGATAACGATAGAGTTGGTTAGGTGCATAGGAGACCAGATGCGGAAAGTCAGAGTTCAGAAGGCAGAGGAAAGAGTCCTATTACGGAGGGCTATGGGAGCAAAGAACAAGATCACCTGCTAGGCTTGGAAATGATGGGACTTTTGTATAATTTCTGTCCTTCACTGGTGAGGACTTTCAAAGCATAAAGAAAATCAGATGCCAGGAGGCTCTGAATACATCCAGCAAGCTGTTTGGAGCCTGCTCCTTGGGCAGCAGGAAAACCATGGCTGTCATTTAGGAAAAGCAGTGACAGACTCCAATTTTGGGCAGCCACTCAAAATTAGTTGAATTGGGATTTTGAAGGGTAATATTTTAGTCCAAGTCTGGCAGATGAATGAATGTGCAAATTCCACTCAATCCTGCCATTTTTATGCAAAATGCACGTAAGTGGCTTTCAGCTTTACTCCCTGGGAAAAATGCTAAGGCAGACTACCGAGGGAGGACTCTGTAGATGACCGGAGAGCTGTGCTCGGTGTTTAAAGTAGCAGAATTGTTCGGGAGACTCAGAAAGAAAAATCCAGAATCAAGGCCAGAGAATGGAAGCGTACAAGATGAAAGTGCTGTGGCAGACAGGACCATCATCTCTACGATGTATCTGAATCCAGAAGTGGACAAAGAAGCCATGGTGACACAATGTCTCATTGAATCCTTGAATCAATCTTCCCTTTGTCTTCCTGTGTCTGCTTGTTTCAAACAAGAATTCGGGGCATTAAATGGTAATTTTCTCCAAAAGAAGGGCAAAATTCTGCTTTTCATTCAGATAGGTTTTGCTTAACTCGTGAATGAGTAAAGGCTTCTTTAAGACTGCTTTTTGAAGGAAAATTTGAGGTATAATTCTTTTATAGATTAAGGATGCTGACACAGATTTACAAATAGGCCCATTTTGGATATTTCTACAGTGAGGAAGAAAAACAATCAATTTTCACAGCTCTGAGCAGATTTTGTGTGGATCTAGAGAGGGGATGCTGCTCGAGTCCCCAGCTGTAAAATAGTCAAAACAATGCTGTATGTCTTTGCAGCATAAAGCAATTCTATTCCATTGGCAGGGTGTCTTGTCATTTCTCTTGAACATTTCAAAGCCTTAAAATTTTCTTTCTGGGGACCCTTCTCTGCCATTTGCCCCTAAGAATGTTTGTTTCACAGGCTCAAAGCCAACCTTCATCTGTCATGTTCTTCCTTTCTTCTTAGGATGAAAGAAATTAACCCTTAGAAGAGGTCATTCTTCCAGGCTAGAAGTGGAGGAGAGCAAGGAAGAACTTTTGAAGGTAGCTAAGAAAACAGGGACTCTTTACATCTTGGTGTCAGAGGTATGTGAGGACTGTCAAGCCTGTGAGTGATTGGTTTTCCCAAGCTTGAGTTTCCATGCCTGGAAGTTTAAGGAAGATGGGCAAGCAAGCCTTTTAGACTTAACTGGTAGGGGTGGGGACCATGATGATGATGAGATTTATCATCTGGACCAGTGTGTGTTTGAAGATGAAAGGGATTACCATGTCAGCTCACCAGCACGAAGTGGATGAGCCCAGCTAACAATGATACTGAGGTTTAGCTTACCAAGGGTCCCAGGGGAGTTACAGTTAAGTCACATTTAAATGAATTTTGGAGGGACAGTCCTGGACAGACTTCTGTCCTTGAGAGGGAATTTTATTTTGCGACCCATTGGTGGAAAGCATTAGAAGTCAATCAGCAGACTGATAATCTTAAATCAATGGTTGCAGAGGGAACTTTGGGGCTTCATAACGACACAGTTTGGACACTTAAGAGAAATGTGTTAAACTAACGCTAAGTGAGAGGTTTTCAGCAATGCAATTATGACAGAAGAGGGAGGCTGTGCTGTTTGAAGTGGGCTTGAAGAGCTTTTTAAATGGCTGAAGTGTCTGAGTTGTCTTGGTGGAGAAGGCGTACATTTAAAAGGGTTCCCTATGACCCTAGCAGCAGTGCCTGTCACTAAGGAAGGTGATGATCAAAGTTCAAATTACAAACAACCACAGATCAGGGCAGCCCCTGAAGCATTGCACAATGGCTGCTTCCTTGATATCACGCTTCTGAGAGATACTGCTTTCTGAGCTCTTTGGAGACAAGTTCATTTTCTTCGATGCTTACAGTCATGCAAAGGACTGCTTTGTTGCTCAGTTTGTAATTATTCTCTTGCAATCACTCAACACACCCCCAGGAAAAATATCAAAACCTAGAGATATTAAAACTGAACCACGCTTAGGTAGAACTCTGTTGCCAGACACGGCAACATTCCTTGTCCCACCTCTAGTGCATTGTGGGAAACTCTGAGGGAGGGGAAATTTAAAAGCCCATCTATAGACTCAGACTGCAACACAGCCAACCCTAACATTGGATTCAAATGCAGTGGGTAATTCTTGGCCTATATTGTGGACTGAAAGCAGTGCCTGCTACTAAGTGAAGCTGTTGGGGTGAACACCTAGATCGGGGCATCAATATAGAGTCTTGTCAGTTTGTACCCTGATGGAGGAGGGTCATCTGTCTATGTGTTATTTTCATTAGTTAATAAAGAAAC
>LOJH01033702.1:0-16216 GCA_001685095.1 Ellobius talpinus | reverse complement strand
TTTGGAAGAGCAGGCAATGCTCTTAACCACTGAGCCATCTCTCCAGCCCAATATTAGAATTTTTTAATTTGAGTTGTGGCTCACATTGTATTTCTATTAGACAATGATAACCTGAAGGCATTACTAAGGAGAATAATGTTTTAGTATATCCTTGTAGAAAGTAATGATGATATTCAGAAAGAATGCTGATGTTTTAATATGACTCTGTGATAAACAATTGTATGTTATAAGCCACTTGGTTTATGATGCCCCAAAGTCAGGAAAAGCAGGAGCACAGCTCTTGGGCAACTGGGATCTGATAGGTCTATAAGGGGCATGATTGCCTATGTCACCTTTCCTTTGACTGGTATAAATTGTCATCCTAAAGTTCACACAATTCAGCTCAACTCAACTGCTAGGCTTTGGGGAGGGTCTTGGCTTCCTGATTCAGTTTTATATTATTTTCATCACTTGATTTGTCTCTCTGTTTTAATAGTTCTATTGTTTAAATTGTAAAACTAAAGGGACTGGTGAACTATAAGTTAGTGAGTGAAAAGATTAGTTAGACTTTTGCATGATTCAACTACTGAGACACCACTCTACAAGTTTAGGAAAACTCATTTTGTCTGAGGTCCTTCTCCATGTTACAGGGGAGAGGAAGGACAGGTATCAAGCAGTTCCAGCATGTGCACTACCCATAGCTATCATCCAAAGCTAGAGCTGGCAGGAACAACAATGTGCAAAGGATAAGAAGGAGCTGATGCCAAGGAAGCAAATCTAAGCCATAGGTATCAAAATCAACCAAGGTAGAAGCAACTATCAAAACCCAGGGAGGAGGCAAGCAGTGGTATTTATTATATCTAATTTTATGATCTAATACATCGCAAAGTAGAGGAAGACATAGAGACAGACTCCAAGATTCCAGCTGTGAATGAACAGTAACATGAGGGTAAAAATACTGTGTCTGGGCCACCATCTTCGCACAAGAAAAGAAAATCAAAATCTCTAAATATAGTCCTTATTTACAGTGACTGATGGATTTGGCTGTAAGTGGGATCACTAAATTGAGCTTAAACATTGGCATGGGAGGAAAGTACATTGGGTTGGTATCCATTTCTTTATAAGGTCGAGAGTTTCTTTTGATGCCCATGCAGTTCTTATTCTAAAATTAACATTTCAAAAATATTTAGGAAAAATAAAATTCAATTCTATGGGAAAAGACCATTTGTTTTTTATTGTGCATATGCAAGCTAACATTGATTTACTTTTAAGATTGAGAAAAAGTATAGGATATTTGGAATGTTCTAGAATATTAAAAATATGTGTAGCAATTATATATTGGAGTTATAAAAATAAAAAATAGCTATTTTTTTTCAGATACGGGGTGATGATAGGAGAATATGCAGGAAGGACTTTGGACATATTATATGCTGAAACACACAGTCTCTACAAACAATGTAGATGACGAGGAATAAATACTCCAAGTCAGTCCTACTGTTAACACACTCTGGAATGTTTTCATAGAACTGTGCTTTCTTTTGTTTTTGTTTTTTGAGACAGGGTTTCTCTGTGTAGCTTTGGAGCCTGTGCTGGTACTCACTCTATAGACCATGCTGGCCTTGAACTCACAGAGATTTGCCTACTTCTGTCTTCCAAGTGCTGGGATTAAAGATGTGTGCCACCACCCCTGGCTAGAACTGTGTTTTAATGGATGTAGAATACAAGTAACTTCATAAAGTACAAATTAATAAAATTTTAAAAGGCAAACTTTTGTACAATAGGTGAACATGTTAAAAAAATAAAGGAACGTCTCCAGTTCCTATTAAATGTTAAATATTTTAACAACCTTTTAAAATTTCTTCCAGATCCTTCCAGTTCATCAGAGGCCTTCCTCTATCTGAATAGTGAACTAAGTAGCAACTTTCACAGTGCAGATTTAAATCATTTTGAATTGGTTACTAAACTGAGACTGAAGCTCACAGGCAAAATCACCTATGCACGTGTTATAATCTCCTATCTGGGAGACTCGTGCCAGGCTAAATGCTCCAAAAAGATCTCTGTAGTCAGCTGACCAACCACGCAGAAGAACAGGCTCACACACCACTCATTCTCAACCTATAGTAGCTGTAGCGTGGAGAAGGGAGGATGAGGTCCCCCCAAAAAAAATAAATAAAAAGTTGCCAGCCTGCACATTACAAGCACAAGTGTTCATGGTTTTGTGAAACTTAGAAAGAGCCTAATAAAACTCAGAGGCAACTAACTGAGTTGTTACGGTGTGACAATAGCATGAATTCACATTGGTCTTTTCCATTGCTTCCCACGAACACCAACAAAACCCAAATCAAGATCTCCTACAACAGTCAGAACTAATATGATTTTTATTAAGTTCCGGAAAAGCAAAGAAAAACTTATAACTAAGGAAAACTCAAAATATGTGACATTCTGTCAGCCAATTAAAGTCAGCTGCAGTACAAATGACAACATATGTCCAAACCCATGGCATGTATGTGTTCATCTCTACACACAAAGGCCTGCTAAGCAGGAGAGAGCAAAGCTTTGGCTTGTTCATACTAGGGGTAAAATAGGACCAAAATGAGCAAGACTTCTGTTTGTAATCCATGACTCACTGATATGTGAAACTGGACTGGAACTTTGTACTTGCATTTGATCATGTGGTGAGAACACAAGCCTCCAGTTAGCTTTCTATGCACCTTCTTATGACTCCATGTGCCTTGGGAGGCTGAAGTACTCTGGGCATGTAGAATTAGGGCTTGTCACTTATGTCGGGAAAGTAGAGTCAGTGTAGCCACTTTGCTGGTCTGGTGCTGAGACTACAGCTCCCTTAGTCAGAAGCACAACCTAGTGGGACGTTTGAAGTGACAAAAGTGCTTATATACTTGGAAATTTTGTGTTTGTGTGTGTGTATGCATATGCATGTGTGTGTGCCTGCGTGTGTGTGCACGCACATGTGCATGTGTGAGCATGTGTATATGCATGTGTGTGAGTGTGTGTGTATGTGAATGCATGTGTGTGTGTATGTCTGTGTGTGCTTGTGTGTCAGTTCGTGGAAAAGAGGCCACAAATTTGAAAAAGAGCAAGAAGGGGTTAATGGGAGGGTTTGGAGAAAGTAAAGGGAAGGGAGGAGTGATGTGATTATATTATAATCTGAAAAAATAAAAAAACAACTTTATAATTAAAAAGAGCAGAGATAGCATCTTTCAACTTGGAAATAGGATATTTGATCAAACTTGGATATGTGCTATTTCCTGGAGGTTCCTGTGTGGGAAGCTTTATCTCTAGTGTGATAATTTTGAAGTTGTAAGAACTTTAAAAATATAGGCCCGGGACACTATAAGATCACAGGGACTATGACATTCTGTGTGCGTTAATATGGTTTAGTAGGGAGCAGCTAAGTTCAGTTATCAGTTAATGCACAAGAAAGGGTTGCTATGAAAGACTGAGTCGATTTCTCACTGCTTTCTGGCTTCCTGCCTCACATACATGTGCTTCTTCATGTAATGGTTTTATTTCTACCTCTTTGTCCCATTGCCAAGATGCCAGAGGTTCACTGTCATAATCCTTCTCCCACCAAAATCATGCCCCAGATAAGCATCATTATAAGGTCTGTAGCAGTAGGTATTTTGTTTTAGCAACACAAAACAAAGACAGTAGTCTTTACATGTATTCTATCCATTACTTCTTAGCTGTTATTGGGGGGGCATCGTGATTGTCAGTGCAATTCTATCTGCCAAAAATTATAATTTTTGATAGATAATTATTCCATATAATGAAAATTTTTAGAACACAAAACTAATGTGTACCCTAGTCTGGGTTTCCAAAATTAGTATCTTGCAAATATTCAGACCAGAACTTGAAACTGGTTTAAGCCAATAAGCAAACTCAGCCTTCTCCAGTTGTACATCCTCCTATTTGTACTGGTGTATGTATGCGGAGCTCTGTGTAATTTGATCACATGCCTAGTTCCAAGCAACAGCTGGCCTAATCCAAACACTTAACTGAATCATTACTTCAAATTTCCTAACTCTATCTACCACGAATTCTACCCCATTAACTCCCTTCTTCCAAATGACCGCTAGTGTTCTCCATCTCTATAGGTATGTTACTCCACAACCCTTGTACTAAATTAAAACATGTTAGCTTGAATACATATTAAGTTGAAGTAATACTGTGAATTTCTGATGTATTTATTTCAATGATTAATAAGAAGGGTTAGAGGTGTCGCTCAGGGGTACTAAGTTTGCCAGACATTTGTGAGGACCCAGGTTTCATCCGAACATTGCAAAGATAAAATAAAACTGTAAAAGCACATGAATTCCAGCTATTTCCTTTAAATATACTAGAGTAAGTGTCATGCCAACTGCAAAAGGCTCCCCCTCGCTTCAAGAATATCATTTTCAGGGGCCATTTCCAAGACAAATAATTACAACTTCGTGGATTGTTAACTGATTATGGGTTTGGTAAGAGGGAATGTTCAATGTAACCATGTCAAATTTTATCATTTGGGGTATCATAGGAGCTTTCAGAAACTTTTTCCTTCAAAGACACACACAAGAAAACTCAGACAAAACCAAAGATGAGACAACTGTAGCATCTACCCCCGAAGGACCGAATGTCCAGAAGGACATTGTGAGACACTGGCCACCATCAGAGGCCATCGAGAGTAGTTCATTACACACAGAATAAAAGGCGGGAGAACAAAATAAATATTCACTTTTTTCTAGAAATTAAATCTTCAAGAAAAGCCTTTGTATCTTCCTGGAAAAATTCCTTCTCATAAAGTAATAAGAAATAAAAAGAATTGTAACAGTATTTTGCAAACCTTAAGGGATACATGTACAGAAGTAGTGAATAGTAACATCTGACATCACAAAGTCATATTAGAAGTATGTATGAAAATATCATGATTAAAACCAATTTTTATAATTAATAAGTGCTAATATAAATTACAAAAAAGGAATATCTTTCTTACTCTGCCCCAAATTAATACGATCAAGTTTTCAGCATCTTAATTACCACTGAAAGATATAGCAGAAAGCAAAGGAGCTTCTTCAACAACCTCACAAAATACATCAGTATGAACTGCTCAACAGCTGAAAAACAATGCTCTTTTCTCAGCAAATAAGTAAAAATAAATATATACCTGTAGACTAAAGTAAAAGAGGCAAACCAGCCAATCATAAGATAGAGACCGAATTTGAGTTCTGTTTTAAGTAGTAGAAAATATTTTTAAAAACAATCATAACAAAAGTAAATTTGAAATACAATGTAACATATTTGAGGATAACAAAGACATAATGACTTTTTAGATATAACCAACATTTTAGATATGGTTAATTTTATAGTTAAAAGGTATTAATCATTAAAAGGTTACCTACCAAATTATTAACAGATGAAAATATATTATATTTGAGATCAGCTTCCAAACAACTTATGGTGACTACAGACTACTAAACAGAGAATAATAATAAGCAAAATATGAGCTGGTAGTTGATGAAGATAAATGATGTATCTTACTCAAGGTCATTACACCAATACCTCTAATTGCTAGTGTTCTTGGGATTGTCGTAGCAAAAGGATAAAGTTATTCCTGTGTAAATCAATACATGATAAATTGAGAAGGCCTTTGAGGAATCAGAAGTCACAAGTGCAAACTTTTCTGAATGAAAACAATTCTTTCAGACATTTTTATATAAAATTTTACTAAATATTGAATGTGGGTTCCCTTAAAAGAAGCCACTCTTTCTCCACACAGAACGACTGCTGGGTAAGATTAGGCCTTCTTGTGAGAAAACAGATTAATCAGTAAAGTAGGTGGGGCCAATAAAAGACACAGAAATGTAAAAAGATAATTTTAAAAATTGTGTCTACAAATATGGTTGCTAGGTGTCTTTATTTTCTATAAGGCCTGATTTATGAGAAATCTAATAGAGAATAGGCATGATATTAAGCAGTGTCCTTGAAATATTATTTGTATAATTCAATTTTCCATTCTTGATAGTTTTTTGGTATTACCTTCACTTTCAACTCACACATTTTAGTTTGAGTATTGAGGCTAGGGAGAAAGATCTTTGGAAATATTCACAAATATTTTGGGGCAGGGGAAGTGACTTAATGGATAGAATGCTTGTCCAGCAAAAATGAGGTCCAAAGTTTGGATCCCTGGAACGTACTTAAATGCCAGGATGCAAGGCAGCCCCCGCTGTCATCTAGAGGCAGAGGTAGGACTCACGGGACACTGTTGACACAGACTTGTCATAACTGACCATCTTCATTTGTGAATCGTCCAGCCTCAGGAAGTGAAGTGGAAAAAGTCAAGGAAGACAAATTCAAGGCTTTGGACCTCCACAAACATGCGCACGTATCATATATTGTATTACTTACAATATCATATTGTATATCATATGATATCATATATTGTATTACTTTCACTAAATGCCCAAAAGGCCATGGAGATTTAAACCTTGATGCATGGTTTGAGAGCAGAATCGGCTATGGAGAAGTTAGGCGGTCAGTATCTTTGTAGACTGGTTACATATATGAAATTCTTTGCAAAGGATGTATTGCAGAAATTGTAACTGAACTTCTCCAAATATTTATCACCGTAGCTAGAACTTTTATTAGAGTATCTTTCTGGTATAATAGTGTTCATAATGGTTACTTTAAAATCTGCTACCCAGGCTTATAAAGGATTATTACAATGTCTTTCCATCAACAATATTAAAAACATTCATCTGTGGTAAATGTTATAAAGAAGTTTCACTATGATGCTGATCTAAATAATTAAGTAAATGGAAGAAATGGTTTTATACGACAGACTACCAAAGATTTAAAATCTTTACAAAGGGGTATTTCTTTAATCAACCGCCTGATAATATTTCTTAAAATTCAACTAAATAAATATTAGAGTACATTTCTCTGTTACTCATTAATGGTTTTTGTCATGGTTCCTGGTAGTTGGCAATGCATTTTATATGACATGAACTAGAATTTTACTGTCCAATATTATAGCTGCTAGTCCTGGACTCTGCAATTGCAATAAAATACACGCAAAATTTGCTTCCTCTGTTTCATAGCCAGAAGTCACCGATGGTCACAGTATTAAAAAGTAAAGATACAAAGGATTTAAAGTATTGCTCAAATTTCTATTGAAGAGCATTTGTTCACATTAGCAATATCACTACCAATGAACAGAAACTGTGAAATGTGGGCTATTTTTCTCTAAGTCTCTAGAAGTCTAGGAACACATACGTTAAAACTGCATGCATAGCATCTTAGTGTCAGGACCTTTTCTCTGTCTGTGAATGAATCTCAAAACAATCATTCTTTTCTAGAAAATGAAACATTCCCTCTCCTCAGCCAGTCTTCAATGGTTCGTTCACCACAATAATCTAGGCTAACTTTTTCTGCCTCACACCTTATGCAAGCTTATTCTGCAGCTAGAATTTCTGTTTCAGACATCAACACCTCTGACCTCAGACTTTGTACTTGTAAATTTTTTCACTAGAACAAAAAAACTAACATCAAAGTTGTTTCATAGGTTCAAAATTCTTTAGGTTTCTTCAAAATTCCAGCAACTTCTTTATGCTAACATAGCTGTTTCCGTTTCTTAATTCAGAAAGGTGAATTTTGTTACATTTAAAAAGATAAAAATATAAATATATATAAAGAGTATATTTTGATATAATTTTATGATAAACTGAACACCATTACAAAAATAGTGTGGAAAACTCAACCATAAGGGCTAAAATGGGTGCGTTTAAATGGAACTCCTGAAAACCTTGAATAAAAAGTAGCATATCTGTATTTAAAGAATTACATAAGTCATATAGTTGATCAATAAGATAACAGATTCTATAATTACATTTCAGTTTAAATTTTAAGTATTTTCATGAAAATTATGATATATAACATTATATATACATAAATATAACTAAAATATCAGAGCATAGTTGTATAGTTATGTCATATAAAAACAATATTATTTTAAAAACAGATAGTGCTTGTTTTAATTTTGGTGATTATTTTAAATTCAGATACCCACAATTTTTTAGAGACTGAAACCCATACAAAGAAATGGTTAGTAGAAGTTTCATCTTCTTTTCAGGTATTTTAGTAATGACTCTTTCTCCAGACTAACAATGTGCTTATTATTGGGGAAATAAATTTCCCCATTAGATTTCACAGCTCTTAAGAACTTAACACACTACATTATCTACAGACATATTTTCAAAGAAAGAGGAAGGTGGGGGCACTGGAGGAAAAGGAAGGAGAGAGGCAAGGAGGAGGGAAGGAGGAAGTGAAGGTAGAGAAGGGAATTAGAGACATGCTAACTTCGTACCATTTCTCCAAATAGGTAGTTGGCTCTTGGTAATTGCACTTACTTTCAAGATTCTTTGGTGGAGTTAAATACATAACCTCGTTTTGTTCACTTGCTCATTTCTCAACCAAGTACAAATAAACAGCTCTTAGCATTCACCAGCAAAACACTGCTGCAAACTTTCTTCATTTTGAAAATTTAAGAATGTTTCACTCCACTTTGGTAACTGCTCCTGACACAAGGCCTTTGAAACATGGCTTAACAAATACTAATGGGTCATGGAGAAGTTTGAAATGCAGCTCATTAAGATTCTGAGGAGCTGTGTTGTACGTCAGAATGAGAACTGATGGAGAGGTTGGGGCTAAACACATAATTTTATGAAATATGAGGAAACATAAGGGGTTTGTTATGACGCACATAACAATCAAGGACCTGTTTCTTTTTAGCAAGCTCCTAAAAAGTCCCACCCGTATAATTATTAAATAAAAACACTCACTTATTCAGTACTCAGCTAGCTTTTAAACTCTGAATAAGAGAAGTACACAGTGAGAGAGGTACTTACATGGTTTCCTTGGATACTGGATGATGCCATTCAGGTCTATGTTTTATCTGAAAGTGGTGCCCTGCAGAGAAATGAGGCTTGTTGAGTGGCTGTTTATACACAGTAAGTAAATAGGAACCTTGTTTATTTTACAAAGCATTTTTTATTTTGACCCAGATTTTTTTTTAATCATCACACCCAAGCCTTGTAAACAGCAATCGTATGGTAGAGAACAGGTACTTTGCCCAACTCCCGTTAATGGCACTAAAGAAATCATGATTGTCAAAGTGGAAGCTCCAAAGGATTTGTCCAAACTGCTCCTCCTTAGTGTGCTTCCTACAGCTGGACTGTTATGTTCGTGCCAGATAAATCTGTGAACACTGCCTGTCTTTTCCTTACAGCGGGATTTACTCTAAGCCCTGAAGCAGAAATGAGTCTAGAAATTTACCTACCAACAAACGATAAATGTCCTTACCTTAACTAATCAGGAAAGACCCGCAGCCATAGTGAGCTTCACACATGAAGGGTGTCTACAGGCATGTGTTTGCATTCTAAGTGGTGTGGTGACATCCTTGGTTGAAGGGTGTCTACAGGCATGTGTTTGCATTCTAAGTGGTGTGGTGACATCCTTGGTTCCCAGTACTTTAACTGGCATGACCATCTAGCTTGACTCCAAGTCTCCTGGAGCCACATGCTTTCTAACTTGGAAGGGTGACTAATCCTGCCTATGTGATAAGTTCTAACCTTCTAATATTTCTTTGGACTGAAGAGAGAAAATGGCCTGTGGTAAAGAACGGCAACTAACTTTAGTGCTTAACACAGCTTAATAACCTGAAATGAAGTAAGCGTGTGCTATGTTTCCATTAAAAAGTTTCCAGCAACAATTAATTGAACAAAACCTTGTCTTGTTCCAAGATTATTCTTGGAAATGTAATTTTAAAGCCTGTGTGACATGAAGAAAGTTAGCATTTTTATACCATATGAAAGCAATTTCATTATTTAGGAATGATTTTGGATAGACTTCCGATTGGATATTTTCCATTGGAACTAACAGTGTAGAAGGTTGCGGTGGGGGAGAGCAGTTCTGTGTTCTTTTGCCAGCACTGACAAAGGTCTGGTTGTCAATGATACCTTTACAGCTAAATTTACCCCAGAGTGACATGAACAGGTGCACTTGGGCCTGCCAGACACTTGTGCAGAGGGATCACGCATCTCACCGCTTGACGATCAAGGGGGCAAAGCCTCCGTCTTCATAGAAAAGGAGAGGAGGCAAACACAGCCCAGACTGGGGGGTTTCTCTTCAAAGCCAGCTGGTCTGGCTTTATTCTACAGGAATTTTTTTACCTGCCAGAGTTTGGACAACAAAGCCCTCAGCAGGTGCTGAAGGGCACAACTTCCTGGAGAAGTAGAACGGCACTGGTGAGTTTTGATTGCCAAAATATAATTTTTTAATCTCTAAAAGTTGGTTTTGTTATCTTAGAGGAGACACTGCTAAGGTACTTGTGTTCACAAAGCTGATGAGAGCTGTGCAATCAGACCCAACTTACCCAATTGTAGGTTTGCTTGGTGCACATAAACAGCTGTTAACATTTGATGATTTTTGAAATTATAAAATGATAATTTTATAAAAGAATAATTTATAGTTTCAATATTTCTCTCTGATTACTATTCTGAATGTGTGAAGATAGCGAGTGCATCACACATGCTACGTGAGGCTACATCATAGCACTTTAGTTTCTTTTTAATCTACTTCTCATAATCTTCTTTGAATAAAATGTAAGTTTTCAAAAACTTTTCCAAAATCAAATTGTGAAATGGTACATGTTCTTCTCAAAAATTCCCATGTGTTATTATTTAAATGTGTGCATATCATAGGAATATGATTGGAATATAGAGCTAGTTTTATTTAATATGCAGTTAAATCAACTAAGTGAACAGAAAAATTAATAATTAAAAGGAACATTTTTCATTATTTTAGAAGGCTTTTTATAAGAATAAAATCTTTAGGAGAGATGATCAAGAGAATAATAAAGAGAGTTTTACATCATTTATTTCCAAAATTAGAACATTTATATATTTTGGTATTTTTTATTTTGTGAATTCAAAAGTTGGGTAAAAATATTTTTTCAGAACAGGATTTTAATTAATGCAAAAGAAGGAAAAATGAGACCACATGTTAGGACATATTTTTAAAAGTGATTCTATTTCAAGGACTCATTCTTTTAACTATGCTTCACAGCATTTCTCTACAAATTGTTGTATTATAGCAAATTGAAAACATTTATTTAAGCAAGGAAGCAGCTCAAAGCTAGGGACTATACATAGCAAACATATGAAACCATTTTAATAAGTAAATTCCATATTCACAAGCAACATGGGCTAATGAATGTAAAAGACACAACAGCATACATTGATCAAGAATGCTATAAATTATTATGCATTAAAATCAATTTTCTGGGCTGTGGGGGGTAAGATTGGTACTTAAGAAGAGAAAAGCTTCTACAAATATAAATTACTAAGACTATGAAGTAAATGTTTTATTCTGATGGTGCCATAAATAATTTCCAATCTACATGTTTAATACATATTTGTAAAGTGGGAAAAATATAAAATCTGGCTTTTGATAATGATTATCTTATCTAAAACATTTTTAAATCAAATGTGGTTTGGACATGATATAAACTTATAAATACTTTTTAAAGAGGTGTGATTTCCCTTTACAAATATGAAAAATAGTTTTAAATTACCAAAAATGGTCTATGTAACCAAAAGCCAAATACTTAAAAAAAGACTCACCTAAAAACATTTCTTAAATACATATTTTTTTAGAAATTAAAACTCAAGTTTACTTTAATTATCAAGTATTGCATATGGATTGTTCTTCTGGTTATCACAGCATATTTTTATTTAGGTGGACAGTGTTTTGTGAGCTGCTGCCACAGGGGCTTTGTCGTAGTTTGTTGTTGATTCTGACACAGGACTCACCATATCCATTAAATTTTTAAAAATCTTCACAGCCTCTCAAAGGAGACATGTGAAATGAGGTCACTTTTCTGGTTTGTTAAATGCTATGTTCTTAAAGAACCAAAGCACTTGATTTTGAAGGTGAAAACTATTACAACTCATAAACCATGTAGATCTGCTTCAGAATTGCACTTAATAAGTTTTCGTGTGCATTAGAATTGGATAAAATTACCCCATTGTCATTAACAAACACTCAAACAGGAATAAAGAAAAAAAAAACTTCTGCCAAACTACTGTTTATATCTTTCTATGGGTAGGACAAGCTATTTAAAAAATGTTAGGTAGAGTTTGACTATCCAAACTATCTAAAGCTTATCATTTCCACTGTGCCAGGAATTCAGGCTTTGAAAATTCCATGTTTTCTTGGAATTATCAGAAGCCATGTGTCCCTATTATCATGCAGGGATATGTGTGTCCTTCCTAATAAATCTTCAACACTAGGTCACAAAAAATACCAACTCTTTTAATGTGTCTGAATCGGTTCATTTAGTAAATTTGGATTAAAATGATAGTGACTCATACGTGCCGTATGCATTTAAGGAATTCCTTGAAATACATCTTCATAATGCAAAGATAATTCTTTCAGTGGTGGGAAATTAATCATTCACCTCTTTGAGTGGCCACTCAAAAGGCTTTTTGTTCATTTTCTGTATTTATAAGAAGGATACTGGTTCTTCCAGTAATTAACAATAATTAGTAAACTGCATGGTGACTGACCATCTATTAAAGTAAAAGAGTTTACTTGTAAGTATTTAAAGAAACAAAAAATATTTTGGCAGCTTTATACGTATCTCCTCATTGAGCAGACACCTGACCGACAGCTGTCATCTGTCCATGGGCCAGATGTAACTCAATAAAGATAAAAATGGCATATTAGTCATCCCTGTTGATAATACCTGGTGCCAGGAAGTTTGCAAATCCGAATACCTGGACCACAGACAGGACAAATAAAAGAGGGTCATCCCTCTGCCTAGCAGTCTGCTTTCATCACAGGTTTATTTTCAATTCCTTCTTACTTGCCTAATTTCTCTTCATGTCTATACATGTTTCACATATGGAGAGATTTAATTTCCTTAAAGGAACTTTCAGAGTTGTGTACACACCAGTCAAAACACTAAGCACTCAGGCAATGCTATCCCTCTATCAAAGATAGGTGTCTCTCCTCGAATCACATTCCTTTGGAGCTCAAGAAGTAAGTTCATAAAAGTCACAAGAGGAAGACTTTGGAGCTCCAATTTCTCATTTTAAAGAAATTCCATAAAATAATAGAATTGAAAGTAACTCAGTCTCAGTGTGAGTAAGTGAACACAAATTTGGACTTGTCTCTCGGTTCCATGTTCTGTTTTCTTTGATTTCGTAAATGTGGACAATCAAACTACCAAACAAAACGAATCACATGGGAAAGTTACGTGAGTATAGCTACTTTCTAAGCCTTTTTCAGTAAGTAAAAATATCTATACAGGAATGTATATATATATATATATATATAGTTTACCAAAGTATGGTACAATATGCTGTAAAAGCATTAAGAACATTAACACATTGAAACATGCCCATTTTGAGCTCCTTTAGAATCTTTTCATCATTCAAATGGATTTGCAAACTAGAAATACCAATGTATTTGAAATAACAGAATTTTTAAAATCACAATCATAGGCTTTAGAAAATTAGTATGGAAATCAAAAGTTTAGTCTGGTCTTTCTGAAAGATTGGAGAAGAATCAAAAATAGTAAATACACCATAACATAAGCACATGTATAGTACACAATGCACTATACTAAAAAGCTGATTCAACAGTTAACTAACGTGTGTGTGAGTGCTAACAAACCATAGTGTAGATCAATGGCTTCATCGTCGCAATCTCAGAGGTCATACTATTCAATAACATTTTATTAACGTAAGTATTTGACATAAAGTCAAATAGTATTGATTATATCAACTACTATTGATATATTTGTTGATAATCCCATACAGGAAACTGGCCCAATCAAGACTTAAAAATGTAAATATTCAAACAAATACTCATTTTCTGCCCTCTAGAAGGGAAATTATTTAAGTTAAACAATACTTTCTGATTTTAAGGAATGTATCTTATCCTTGAACTTTAAACCAGTATTCATAGGTAGGAAGTGGAGCTTTAACATATAGACAGACAAATTACAAAAACAAAATTGGGGGGAAACATAAAATATAGATATAAAATATGAATAAAAATGGTGGCTACTATTTCTCTCCAAAAGATTGTTTTAGAGTAATCAATAGTTCTGTGACAAATGGGGCCATTTAAACTAAATTTTGTATCTTTATAAATTATATATATATATATATTATTTGCTTGTTTTATTACGTTAATCAACAGATCATTTGACAATATGTAATAACAGCATACAAATCAATTGCAAGAGAATTATTCCACAAACAACATCCATTTGAAGCTACTGTTGCAAACAGGGGCATCGAAAGAAAATACACAAAATTGTACCTTGCATCTCAAAGCAGTTTTTATGGAAGTGAATTGTCCCTTGTCTGCTTCAAAAGGATAACAAGTATTTCTCTCTAGAGCTGATGAACCAGGACGGATGTGGAAGATCAGAGTCCTGGGCTCTGTTTCACTGCTATGTACTTTTGTCACTAAAAAGAAGTCACTTAATCTCTGTGACACAACTAAATGGATTACGGCTTTAGGGTTAGTTACACCCAAACCCCAAGGAAAGAACGTACAGCCAACCAGGAGAGTATTCTCTCGGCTTTGCAGGAGGTGTCCCAAAAGGTCTACAGGCCATTGTGGAAATCTGAGCTACAATAGCATGTCCTGTCTTCTCCATGTAAGTACTCCTAATAAAGGAAATCCCACACCAGCATTGAGCTGCGAAGTTAAAGGGCAAAATGAAATCGTTCTGCAGAGCATTACTGAGTAAAGCACCTACGAGGGTGCCCTTGTTACACAATGTGACAGGTCACATCCTCAACATCACATTACTACATGGAGCTCTGAACTTCAGTGTGTGTGCTCACAGCTAAATTGGATGGAAATCCAATGGATATTTAATATTTTCAGTTTCATGAAATGGAAGGAATAGTTTAAATTAAAATAGTTATGATACATAAATGTTATAAGTGAACATAATGCTTGTTTTGTAAGACAAAAACAAAGAAAAAGACATGGCAGCAAGAAACAGGGGCATCAAAGAAGTCCCATCCTGAAGTACTAAAGATGTCCGAACTTAAGAGAAACTAATGGCAGCAGTTAGATATGGAGGGAGGTTGGATAGATTAATGGCAGCAGTTACGTATGGAGGAAGATTGATGACCAACCTGTTGCAGAAGTTGGTGATGTTCTGAAGGTCTTTTGTGGTTTCTGGACAGGCAGAGTTAATTACCAAAGTCATAAGAGCATCTGAAAGTCGTTTTACTGAGAGACCCTGTGTACTCAAGTCACTGGAGACAAGTGTTCTTCTTACTTTCAGGAAAAAAGAAACTGGCAGTAGCCAAAGCATGCACACCTGTGTGCTGTTCATCAGTAATGTTAAATATCCCAAAATTAGATGCCCACTTCACATTTTTTTGAGGGACCCGTTTTCCATTCAAGAAAAGATTAGGGTTTTCATTCGGATATACTAAAAAATAGAATGAACCCTAAGTAAATTAGGTCCCCATTTGATACCAAGAGGTCAGCCTTGAAAACATGCATACAAGTCACATTATACAGACTGAGACAGGTGATATTTAGAAAGGTGACGTGTGTGTGTGTGCATGTGCACGTGTGTGTGGACATATATGCATGCAACAATAATTAAAGAAAAACAGGCTATGAATTTGAGAAAGGGATCCATGGGAAGGCTGGTGGGAGAAAAAGAAGAGGGGAAATGAAGTGATTATGTTTCAGAAAATAACAACTAGATACATAGATACACACATTTGTAGATACATAGATAGAAAGAAAGAAAATGAGGTTCCTGTGCTGCTTAATTGGCTTCTTAGTGAGCAGTTTACAATGAGCATTGTATGCGTGGGATGTCTTTTGCTTGTTTACAGTTTGAACCAAAATGGGTGTTTTGAGGCAGGCTCTTGCTAAGCAGTCCTGACTGGCCTCAAACTCCAAGTAATACTCTTGCCTCAGCCTTCCAAATGCTTGGATTATAACCAAATCCCATCATACCTGATTTTTGAGGAGACTTTTAAAATGAAGATTCCTGAACTGGGCAGAACAGTTCCCAGTTATAAACCCAGCACCCTGGAGGCTGAGACAGACTTCGGTCAGTATATGAGGGCAATCTGTTCTACAGCAAGTTCCAGCCCAGCCAGGGCTACACAATGAGACTCTGTCTCAAGTT
>LOJH01033699.1:0-12328 GCA_001685095.1 Ellobius talpinus | reverse complement strand
CCCCTTTCCATCTGATGCCCCACCCCTTTCCATCTTGATGCCCTGCCCCTTTCCATCTTGGACTGGGCCCCTTTCCATCTTGGACTGGGCCCCTTTCCATCTTAATGCCCCTCCCCTTTCCATCTTGATGCCCCGCCCCTTTCCATCTTGAACTGGGCCTATATGGAGGGTGACTGCTTCTCTTCATTGTACACATTAGTCAGTGTTCTCGGTGTGACAGGGAGGAAAGATGGGTTCCAGGTGCATGGTTTTATTTCCTAGGTTCTAGTGTCCTAGCTCCGTGTGCTAGGATTCAGGACCAGGGTGAGAATGTGGAACCAAAGGGGCTCTGTACCTAATGGCGGACAGGAAGCAGAGAAAGAAGGAGACTGGGAACCAGTTATTACCTTCAAAGGTACACTCCCAGACATCTATTTATCCTAGCAAAGCCCCACTGCCCAAAATTCCCATCATCTCTCAAAATAGCCCCACCAGCTAGTGACCAAGCGATTAACACATGGACCTGTTGGAGACATTTCACATTCAAACCACAGAATAGCTTATAAGGATTTTCCACTTAGGTCAGTGACCAAATTTTTCTACAAAAAAGCTACCAATTATCAAACATGACAGTCTATTTTTATGTGATCGCCAGAAGAAAATAAATGTTTATTCTTCATTTGAAATTTGTGATTTGCTGGCATGATAGCTCAGTAGGACAGGAATCCCCAGTGACTATAGTCCAAAGAGCTAGGCACGGCTGCATACACATGTAACCCAAGCCCTGTGGGGATTCGGACGGGGGGTTGCCAGGGTTTGAGGCTGCTGGCCTAGCTCCAGATACAGTGGCAGACCCTGTCTCAAGGGGGTAAGGCAAAAATGTGATGAAGTAGAACATGACATTTTCCTCTGCCCTTCACATACACATGGGAGCACACTGCCCCCCCAACCCACATGCACACACACCACATGCAATGCTCACACACCAGTAAATGACTTATTCATGACTTACTTACTTACTTACAACCATGACTTACTCATGCTAAGAAATGAATATATAAATTTACTTTCCTTTTCTTTCTACCAAGAATCTGGTTTGTTACTCAGCTCCTAAAATAGGAATTACTAATATACTATATTCAAAGGAATAAATAAATACCATTCGTGGAGATAAAGTGTGTAATGCAAACAGGAAGACTGTGCCTTCTGAAAGTTAGCATACTTCATATCTACTTCTGCAACATCTGCAGAGCCTGGGAGATGCAGCTTTGTGCCATAGAATCTCAACTAAGCTGGGGACGTGTGGCTCCTAACGTATCTCAGCGATGAATTTAAGGCTGACTAATTCTCAAATTGAAAGAGATGTCTGAAACCAGTAATTAGGGAAAGGAAATACGAGTAATTAGAAGTCCTAAAACATACTACTAAACACAGTATTACTTCAAGGATATCCCTTTTTGTCTCAAACATACAGCTGAATTTCCTATTTTGAGCCATATTTCATGGCATTTCACCTATGTTATTAGATAAACCTAGAAAGTAGAGCACCAAAACTAAGAAATAGAGAGCTTTTCCCTTCCCAATCGGACTGTGAATACCACGGAGGACATGTTCTCAGATACAAGGCAACACGATTGTCAGCAAACATGGAGACCCCAAGTGCAACTCAGCAAGCACACGAACAGATGTCCTGTTCTCCATCTGCAAACCTCTCACTTTCTCAGTCTCCAAAATGAAAGCAAATAATGCCCACTTGGGTCTTCAAGAACATATGAGAACATCAAAAAAAAATGATGAACTTTGAGATTTAAAAAATTAGTTTCGCTCCAGCCTCTGCTTACTACAATACTTGCTTTTTCTGGCCTTGCCCACTGTTAACTGACTATACATTCTTTATGCAGTGGTTGGAAAGGCTGGAGTTAATAAACTAATTTTCTCAAGAAAAAAAGTTCTAATACATATACCTACTAACTTCCCCATCAGTATTGGCGAATCCCTCCAAACCCTGATGCACTTAACTCACAACTGCACTTTCTGTCCTTTCCCTTAAGTCCTCCAATTCCTCCTGCTCAATACCTCCTCATATTTATCTTTTCTTCTCTATTCCAGCAGCATTACCCTTTGGAGGTCATCCTCTTATTACCCGAAGTCTCTACCGAGACTTTTCTCTTTGCTGAGCAATACTGCAAGAAAATGCCTGGAGTCCTCCTGAGGAGTGTAGAAGTGCCAAGCTAGAAGGCAACAAGTGTCACACTTGATTGTCTAAAATCTCTTACTAAAGCATTGCCTGCTGCCTTCCTCAGTGGTACCTTGGATCTAGATGAACTGGTTTGCTTAGAATATTGACTTCAGGATGGAAAAGTATGATCAACTAAATATAAACAATATATGGAAAAACAAAGCACCATACTAAAAGGACTCCAAAAACACCCACATAAACTTTACTTCTCTTGACTGTCTATAACAGATGATGGTGATAGCTAGGAAAACATCAAGAAAGGTCCACGGGCATTGGCTCTAATGAAACATGACAAAATTTATGCAGAATGAAAAAGAGAAAAACAAAATTATCCAATGAAAGGAAAATTAGAAATACATTTTGAACAAGTATTTTGATTGTTTTTGCTAAGCCAAAGCAAAGGTGAAATTACCTATGCTAGACTTAAGTCCCTGGTGACTATCTGAAATTCCTACTTTTCCCCAGTTAGTTTCAACTCGGTTGCACCTTGCGCCAACTGCTAACAGGTCTTCTATAAGACATGGAAGCATTACTAGAGCTGTGCCAGTCCCACATCACAGAACCATGGAGCCTCACACTGCTCCCCAAGTGAGTAATAAAATCACAAACATTGGTATACTCCTAAAAGCCAGAGTTTTTGCTTGAGCTTAAAGCCTTGTAACTTTTGCCAAAAAATGAGCCTCCAGGGTTGATAGTACTCCTGAAACTGACATTTAGCATGTTTTTACATATTTTTCTAGAGGAAAGACCCCTGAGTTTTCCAAGTCCCCTTGGAGTCTCTGACTTCAAAAAGGGTTCACAGCTACAACTTTAATATTCCCTTTCAACACTTCAATCATATTTTATGGCCCACATCCATTATTATTTCACAGATGTGGGATTTCTAGTAGAGTCAAGAAAGTCTGCCTGCTCCCTCAAGGCACGAGCCATGATCTCCTTCACTCAATGTCCTAACTCTCAACACTCCCTATGAATCCCTTCCCCACCATTCACCAGGTCCTCTGCCCAGTTTTCTGTGGCATATCAGAGAGCTGGGAATCCCTCCGCTCACCAGGTCCTCTGCCCAGTTTACTGTGGCATATCAGAGAGCTGGGAATCCCTCCGCTCACCAGGTCCTCTGCCCAGTTTACTGTGGCATATCAGAGAACATCAGTTACTTACTCGTTTCTGTGATGAAATGCTACGACCAAGGCAACTTGTAAAAGAAAAAGTTTATTTTGGCTTATGGATCTAGAGAGTCAGAGTCCACAGCATCACAGCGGATAGCAGCATGGCAGCAGAAGCAGCAGGCTGCGAATTTACCTCTTGAATCATAAGCAGAAAGCAGAAGAGAGAGACTGAAAGTAGCATGGCTTTTACTCTCACATTCTATCCCCGGTGATGGACTTCCTCTAGAAAGAGGGTGCCACATAAATCTCCCAAACAGCACCACCAATTAGGGACCTAGTGTTCAACTTCCTGCACGATGCGGGGCATTCTCCTTCAGGTGACCACACAGCATTTCCATTCCTCACCTGAGGATGGACCGTACAACTAACTGCCTAGCAGAGGACCTCAGTCCCAACCACTTGGATGGTTTTTTTTTTAAACACATTCCCAAAATAGCAACAAGGATTTTGCTAGACAAGCCTAATGGTGAAAGTGTAAGCGTGTGAGGCTGGAATAATGGGGCACTCTAAGGCACGCCGTGCTCAAGTGTCTCACATCACCATATACATCAGAGCACCCCATCCAGCTCCAACTCTCAGGTAATAATCTTCAGCTATAAAACAGAACCCAATAATAATGTCTGCTTAAAGCTATGCAACAGTAATTCATGTCAGCATTCATAAATAAGTATACTCTTAAGATATGCTGAATATTTTTCTCATTTTGAGTATTTCAATCTTGATTTGAGTCAATTTATTCAATAATTTAACAAGAAACCAAAACCACTTTTAGAAACATAACAGAATACAAATGACAAATAAAATATGATTTTATATCTTACATCCAATGATTCCATGTTTCTCGCACTCTTATAAAAAAAGGAACTTGTGGATAAATAAACAGAAATCCATGGGCAAGTCAAAGTGCTATATAGAAGATATCTGGGTTTGTACCCATTTTCATAATTAACAATTCATGAGTAATACACCCACTGATTTATATTTTTGATATTCCTTTTTTTGCTTTTTCATTTTTCTCTGAAGACTATTCTTCAAAAAAAGCAATGTCTATTAGTGTTCAAGATTAAGAACTTCCTATACATGCATGCACATACATGTACACACACATAAACAAACACACAACCCAAATAAGCCAGGTACGGGGAGCACTTGAGAGGCAGAAGTAGGAGTATTGCCATGGGTTGGAGGCTAGCCTGGGCTACACTGAACGATCAAAGCCAGCCTACATACAGAAACTATCTCAAGGAAACCAAAGTCAGAGATGGGTACGGGGGAGTTCAAACAGATTTCCATATTTTAACCATATAGATTATATGAAATAGAAGATGAATTCTGCTCATTGGCACCTGGAAGCCTAACAGAACTTTATTGAGCTGACCATTCTTTTAAAAGCTTTACATGAAAATCATCCTACGAATGTCAAACTCAGATGTCTCCTTTGCCTGAGGCAAAATGAAACATGATGCTTCATGAAATATGATGCTTGTTAATTGCCCATGTCTTTGCACTTGCTCACAGCTTCCAGAAAGTTCTTCGACTCCTGAAGAAGATTCTTTGATGAAGAAAATCAGAGGGGAATATGAACATTATTGTTTGATTTTCTGACACTTTGAGCAATTTGTCCACTCTCCCCTTCGGAGTTGTGATACAACCGAGAGAAGATGGTTGTCTATCCAAATATAATTCCTGTACTTATTTTCTGCCACAGCCTATCCCTGGCTGGACTGTGCCAAAGGAAGGTGAACCCACTTCTGCATGCTGGAGGTAACCTCCCTGAGAAGGGAAGAAGTCAGTGATCTGTAGCCATAGGAAACAGCAATGTTCTAGTCTATTATTCCTCCCCTCCCTTCCCCCTACTTCCCCCTCCTCCTCTTTCTTTGCCATTATATTAGAGAGTCAGGAGGGTACTGAATTTAGTAGGGTAGAAGCCAAGGGTGCTACTAACCCTCCTTCAACACACAGGACAGCCCCACCCCTAACATCAAGAAATGCTAGACCAAGACATTGGTTCTAAAAGGGTGGTCCTTTATCCAGAAGCAGAGGCATCTAACAATGGAAACTTGTTAAAAATGCAAATTCCCTATTTCCACCCCCAAACTATAGAGATGGGCTCAAATGCGCATGCTTTAACAAACTCCAGGTTAATTGTGATGGAAGTACCATTTCCAAGCCCACGCTAAAGGAATAGGAGTTGCCGACAGATAACCATGGCCTACCTCCTGGTTTCGTATTTGTTATTGAAACAGAGACACATCTACTCACTTACTTATTGCTACAATGAGAAAGATGAAACCATGATACAGACTTTATAGTCTCTAATATTTATTATCTACACCTTTAAAAACGATTGGCCAGCCAGCCCTTGGCACAGTCGAATTGGTGATTTTGGTATTCCTGCAACTTACTGATTTAAGATGGGTTCCAAGGATGCCATGAGAGAATTGGGATCTACAGGATGAAAGAGGGAATGCTGCTGGGTGTGAAGACAGGATGTCAGAGGAGACATTCTTCTGGAAGGAACACAGACACGAAAGGACACAGGCGTTCTTTGTCTAGTAGTACACTGGCTAGTGTGACTGGGGAGATGCACTGGCCATTTTGCAAGCAGAGAGAAAGTCAGAGGAAGAGCAAAACCACTCACAGACACGGGACAGGAGCGGAAGGAACCTAGTACCTACAGTTCAATTTCTTTCCTCAATGAAACTGTATTACTTGAATGATGGGGTGGGGGATTGAATAAAAATTAAGGACAAAAGAGCAGACGAAAAATCCAGGGATTGGGAACCCAAACAACCACAGAAGTTTTTAGTTACATTAAACCCATTTTAATGTATGTATGTTTGGAGCCCTAATCCATACAAGTTTTAAAGTAAAACAATTCTGGTTTGAAACAAATTAAGTTTTTCCCACAACAATTGTGGTGACTGTTTCCTTTTCCTTTGCAACTGGTACAAAGTAAACATTTAGCCACAGTTGAAGAAATACAACCAAAGCTTCACAGTGAGCAGGCACACAAGCTCCCTATGCTGGAAAGCCTTTTCTCCAAGAAATCAGCAAGGACTATAACTTAGATTTCAATCAATTTTAATCTGTGATGGACCCAAACCACATGGGTATTTAAAATCTTTGGTCCTTAAACAACTTTGTTTCCAAGTGTATAACGTAGGCAGCTTATACTGACATCACACACAATGCAAGATTCTGGAGACAAGAGCAAATAGATCATGAGCCTCTTCCTTTACCTGGCTTATATCTGGTGGAAAAAATAATAAATATACACAGAGAACCGCACACAAAGGAATCACAGCATTAAAAATTTTCAGCATTATAACCACACAGAGGGACAAATAATCTAGTTAAGATTAAAGTAGCATAAGAAAAAATGTAAACTACAATTTAACATACAAATAGAAGATTCTAGAAGCCACCTTTTGAGAAACTAGCCTCTTTTCCAGCACCCAGAAGACCTGACATGGGAAATTTTGAGTTTGAAACCAGACTGGTCTACAGAGCAAAATCCCACCTCACAAAGTAAGCAAGCAGAAAGCGTCTGAAGGGAGAATTTCTTCAACATTCCCTGTGCTTGGAGGTTTGTCTTCACTAGTGTTTCAGTGCACACTGGCAAGGGAGTGCTATAATCCTTCAAGACTAACTTTCCAAGGGCAGTACCAACTTCATGAGGGATGAAGTCTTCCCAAAAACAAAGTAGGATCAATCCCAGAGCCTGGGTGTAGCAGGGTCATCCTGGGTCTACACGGGCAGCTCAGGGCCCAGTGAAGGCAACTTCTACACCAGGAAGGAATCAGACCAATAAGAGACCCTTGTCACTGTGAAGGAGAGTTCCGGGATGAACCCTTTCATTATATGGTTGGCCAAATATAGAAGTAATTTGTTGTGTGGTTGCGGTCACTGCCACCACTGACAATGTTTACTATGGAGTACGTTCCATGAACAATAAAGTTTTCATGTCTACTACAGCAGAACAGTAAGGACGGCTTAGAGGTTGGGGCTATTGCTACTATGGTTTAGGAGCCAAGAACATAGACTAAGAAGATGCCTTTGTAGCTCACATAATTAAATGAGCCATTAGTATCTTATTAGTTTGTTCCAACTAAAAACCTTTTTGTCAAAGTTTTGCACAGTCCCCCCTTTGTTAAAGACTCTCTCAGTGGTTAACCAGCAACCATGCCTGTTCAGGCCAGTCTGCTCATGCACAGTGCCTGACTTCCATGTTGTCTACTCTCCTGCCCTCATCTCATTGATCTGAGAGGCCATTCAGATCCAAGCTTACTTATTACACTTGGCTCACATACTAGAATGAGATCCAGAATATTTTCTGTGAGATATTTTCTCAAGTATTGCATAAGGAATCAGCGCTACATTTTTTTTTCTGGAAAATGATCCTCCTTATGAATTTTGTCTTGCTTTTATCCACTTTAATATCAAAAAATAAATAAAATTCTCTATGATCAAGGTTCAGGCCTTTATCCAAGATTCTCATCTGTTCTCCATCTATTTCTTCTGATTCAAAACTTAATCAACTCACCTGGAAGCTTCACAGTTCTTTAGGTATGCCTTTTGCCTCTAAAGGAATAAAAATATTGTTTCTCTGTATGATTCACCATTTATCATTGAGTAATCACCCCAAACCCTGTTGTCTGCCTCTCTACTTCTCAATCGGAGCCTACATAAAAGTTGTTCTATGAATCAAAAGCCTTAAAGGGAAATTGAGCTTTGCCCTGGTAAATTACAGGAGTGCAATTCCTAGCAGGGATGTTAGGTATTTGTGGTTGAAGGAGGAAGTCCTCTGCCTGAGCTGCCATTACCAGTTGCTCAGCTGGGCAAAACCCTGGTTTCCCATAAAAGCAGCTTCCCTGACCTGACAATGGTTTTGAAAATTCCACTTTAGCTGGAAATGTTCTAAAATGGTTCTTTATCTCTGGTTTGCTGAAAACCAACATTACAAATTTGGCAAGAAATCTCTGTTGCTCAGCTGCCTCCGATTTACTGTCTCTGGGCGCAGTCTCCAGCGCGGCTGTTGGGCTAGGTGCAGCCAGCACACTGCCATTGCTTCGGGGCAATATGGAGGCGGGAATCTGTGTAAGAGAAGAAAGAGATCTAGGTGCAGGCCTGCACTGTCTTTAATGAGCATGCCCTACACCTCTTGGCTGAATCCCACATCCCCAAGGTCCCTCTAGCTGTAGTCAGTCAGTCCACTGAGTTACTAAGCATCTATTAGGAAGCCATGTGTGTGACAAGGGACATAAGCCACAAACACCATGCTCAGGTTTTCTTGGTCTGAAGGTTCTCTGGTTCTCTGCACCATCAACTTACTATGCTCTATGCCGAGAAAGGAATTCTGCTGATAAACTCAAAACAAACTCCACTATCTCATTTTGACCAACTCTTAAAATGTCTCTACCGACATCTATGTAAGCAAATAGGTAATGATTTTAGGGCAGCCAAGAGACTGTTAACTCTAGGTTTCTCTCTTATATCACTTCCTTACCAATTTGAAAAATAAGTAAAACTGGATAAGACAGTAGAAACAAGAAACTTGGGACAACTGATGGCTAGGTAATTAGCCAGATAAATAACAAAATGTTACCCTAACTGAATACTAAAGAAAAACACACTTTTTAGTAAATATCAACTAAAAATTCCCAAGATTATTGTGTATGTAAAGATATCGTATTCAGAACTGGTTAACAGGGGCTTCAAGATGGCTTAGTGGATAGAGGCACTTGTCACCAAGCCTGACAACCTGAGTTTAATTCCTGGAACTGGAATGGTACAAAGAAGACTCACTCTGGCCAATTGCCCTCTGACCTCTATACACACTGTGGTACATATATGCGACCATGCATATGCATACACACACACTTAATAAGTGTAAAAAAGAAATGTATTCGCATGCAGGATTTCAACAGAGTTCCAGTGGCCACGCCTCCCATGCCGTGCCTCCTCCCATGGAGTCACACTGCACATGCTGTTTTGCTAAGATGGACATCAGTGTCATTGTGCAAGGAATTTATCATGGAGCACTAGAGCCGTGAACAGTAAAGGAGGAACAGGAGGAGTGGACTAGTGCCATGCGCAGTAAAGGAAGAACAAGAGCAGCGGATTCACAGGTTGTAGCGAGCAGCCAAGTGAAAGAGAAGTTTACACATACATTTAAATTTCAACCAAACAGAAAATCTTACAAAGTCTGAAAGTGATTTTTTTAAAATCTAAGTTCTAGTTCCCCAGAGAGGAGACAAGTTGAGTGAACGGCACCAAATTGTTTATTTGGGGAGGGGGAGAGAGAGAGAGAGAGAGAGAGAGAGAGAGAGAGAGAGAGAGAAGAGAGAAGATAATGCTATTATTTATTGTTTATAAAACAAGAAGCAAATAAAAATAGTAGTAAATGTGTGATATGCTGGGGTAAATACTCATGTAGTCGTAATTTCTACAACAGGGCAAAGCAGTCCTAGAGTTGGGTTTAGCACAAAATAAGTCTTTCACAAGGGTCTGCCATGGGCCTCGGCATTGGGTTAGGTCCTCCCTTCCAAAGATGAACAAGACATGGCTTCATCCCTCTTCCAGCTTACATTACAGTTCCAAACTCAACAAAAGCTTTCTCAGAACAAATCCAATCCAGCACACTAATGTCTGCTAGTTATGGTAATTAAAATAGAGGGGCCTTAAGCACACTTACAATTGTATCGTCTCAAGAGGGATGATATTATTGTAAGAAAATCAAGACAACATAGCCTGCAGGTTTGAGTTTCAAGCCTGGATTACAGGCTTTCAGTCACCACAAGTGTCTAGTGGCTTCTCTCCTTTAGAACAGCTGGGAAAGTTGTGGGGCGAGATGTCTGGTCCAAAGCTGTTACTCCTTTTGGCTTTGCTTAGCCTTCCAAAAATAAAAAAGATTTCAAACAGACTTTCACATCTTAACCCTCCAGATATTTTCCCATTCTGTCAACCATTTAATTTTGCATACTTATTTAAAAAGTTCCCTTCCTTTATCAATATCTCTAGAATTTCCTATTTAGTTGGTAACGCTGCCCTTTTATCTGTAAATAAATAGATCTTTATGATATAGCACAAGTCAAACATTTTATCTAAATAGAAACTGATAATGTCTGGAACAGTAGCTGTAAAGGAAAGCTCAAGATGTTGTCTAAAAACATTCAGGGATTCTGGGTATGCTAATCAAAAAGTATACACTAAAGGGCCTCTCTTCCACGCTAAGGGAGAGAAACAAATCGCCAAGCCCAGTTAGGGCGTCCTCAGCAAAGGTCTTGTTACAGTCTGTAGGGATGCGCTCCTTGTCTTTTCTACCCTGAGGTCATTTCAAAAGGACCATGCTGCCCCATCCCTCTATACTGCCAAGTCATATCGTAGAACATTTGCCTGGGATTTGACTGATAGACAAAAATCCTTTTCAAGGCAACATGCATTCTTTTTTCTAATAAATTTATTCATTTATTCAGAGTCCCAGTTGCAGTTTCCCCTCCCTCCTCTCCTCACAGTCCCTTCCCCCAAACTCCCCTTTGTCGTGCCCCACTCCCCACTCCAATCCACTCCCCCTCCACTTCTGTTCAGGAAAGGGCAGGTCTCCCCATGAGCATCAACAAAACGTAGCATATCAAGTTGCAATAATACTAAGAACGTCCCATGTATTAAGGCTGGGCATGGTGACCCAGTAGGAGGAGTAGGGCCCCAAAAGCCAGTAAAAGAGTCGGAGATAGCCGTTGTTCCCACTGTTAGGAGTCCCACAGGAGGACCACGCTACACAACTGTAACACAGACGCAGAGGGCCTCATGCATTCTTCAGCCAGTGGCTGGACCGGTTGCTAAGCAGGCTGTATGCCCACTTTAGCCCCAAGACTAAGCTAACTTCTCTACCACTTGTTTCCTCCCTATTAATAAAAGCTGTCACGCTTTCTCTTCACAACTCTTTCTGCACATTGGAGAGGCGCCTCATTCTCCATCAGCACAGGAAATGCCCTTTCACTCCGGCTTCTTCTGGGCCTGTATTTCATCTCGGCCACTCCGCAGTGACATCGTGTTACAGGTGATGCGTGCTTTCTCTCCTCTCAGTATGCAATAGGAAGCCCAAAATTGGAGTTTATGTTCATATGGTAAATAGATGAAGTTCAGCATGCTCTGGGCTTTATCTATGGTTTGAATTGCCCAATATGGCTACAATTTCAGAAAATACAAGAGGGGTCTCAGTTGGGCATGTGCTCAGATCTGTAAGAGATGAAAAGGTTTGGGTGGGAGGCCAGCATGTGGGATTGTACATTATGATTTTAGCCTAAGATATAAATTTTATCGTGATTAAAGTATCTAAAGGCTCATGAGAAGAGGTTGGAATGGGAACATAGTAGAATTGTCACAGAATCTTAGCTATTACTCAATATCAGGGACAAAAAACCTGAACGTTCTAAGCTTTCAAAAATTCCTATAGTATAATGATGATGTAATAAGGCAAATTAGATGGCAAAGGGCTGAGAATGAATTGTGTTATCGCTAATACCTGCAATAAGTCTTTAAAACAAAACAAGGGTCCAGTTACACGGGACAGTTAAGTTAGGAAGAGCTAATGGACAGCTAAGCGACAGTGGAAAGTTGCATTACACACTTAAATGTCCCTTAAGAAGCTGATGATAAATGGCCTCACAACACAGGAAAATCAGAACTGAGGAGTGCTGCATACAAACTAGCTTGCCTGGTTAATCATGCCACAATATAAACATTCCTCCAAAGAGAGAATCTTGAGGGCCTAAAGAGATGGCTCAAACCTGCTGTTCCTGAACAGAACCCGAGCTCTGTTCCCAGCAGCCATACTGAGTGATTGATATCCCACTCTACCTCCATGGGATAAAAGACTCGCTTTTGGATTCCAGGGCCTCTTCCACCCTCATGCATGTGACAAGAGAGAGGGAGAGGG
>LOJH01033696.1:0-12799 GCA_001685095.1 Ellobius talpinus | reverse complement strand
CTCTGTAGCTTTGGAGCCTGTCCTGGAACTAGATCTTGTAGACCAGGCTGGTCTAGAACTCTCAGAGATCCACCTTCCTCTGCCTCCCGAGTGCTGGGATTAAAGGTGTGCACAGCACCGCTCAGTCAGACTGTTTAATTTTTGAGAGCAGATGAAATCAGACATGGTTTAGAATGGTATGGTCATAGACTTGCAGTCATCTTCCTGATGCAATTCTAGTTCTGTTTGTGAGTAGGCCAATAATATACAAACCATAAATTACTTATGTGAATAATAATAGTAGCACAACATGGAGGGGGAAATAATTTATGAACTAACAAGTCTTTGCAAAAGCAAGAAATGATGAGAAAGATAAGAAAATGATAAGCAGCGAGTGTATTCCGCACTAGTATTGGTTTTAATGCTCCGGTATATGATATGACATACTCATACAGCATTGTCCTTATCTGAAATTTCTGTCTTACCACTAAACCTCTTTGGCACTGGCATGGGATCCCCTCTCTCTTGTGTACGTGACACTCAGGATCTACTCTGAGAAAATGTGCGTCCTAGTTATCCCATTTACAAGTATTTATGAGAAATGCAAATGGGCGATAAGAAGCAACTCAGAGCACTTCTGAGAATAACTTGTATCTAATAATGTGCTAGAGGTAGATCTTGCTGAGAAGCACACTTGGCTTCTAACGTGCCCGGGCTCAGCCTTTTACAATAAATACTATTATGCCGACTAACTGAAGACCTGGCAAGCATTTGGGTGGCTGTCAGAGTTTGGCGCGTTTTCTCCCCTTCAGATTGTGGTGCCAGGGAATACCCGCACGGTGCATCTGGAGAGGCTGATTCCTGACACACCCTATTCTGTGGACATTGTGGCTCTCTACTCAGACGGAGAAGGGAATCCCAGCCCCAGCCAGGGCCGAACACGTGAGGCAAAAATCCCTTTTCCACTTTATCTCTTGTCATTGAGTGAGGGGTGGCTGGTGGGTGCTGAGGACTCTGAAGGGGAGGGAAGCCTCCGCATGGACGTCTGCCTGGCATTTTCCACATTCACATTTTGGGCTTAGGCTATGTGTGCACAACCTTCTATTGTGATAGATAAATTTAATTTCATCGTTAAAAAATAAAAATCTGGACTCTAAATGAAAGAGGGTTTTCCTCACCCCCCCTTTTTTGATACTGCACTGGGTTTTCTTGCCAAGCAGGTGCTTTGGAAATGTGAAGTCTAAGCCTCTCTATTTCATTAAATGGAGGTGGTTACAGTGGCTAAAAGGACACCCTTCTTTCTCAGTCTGCATATTTAGGCGCAAAGCTAGCTCTGTTCTGTTGAAGTTCAGCATGTAACTATAGCTCTGAAATGTAACATTGTTATGCTGTGTAATGTCACATTAAAACCACAGAAGAATGTGGACCATATCACAGGGGAGTGAGCATCATGAATGGTGACATTCTAGCAAGATCTTTCTGTAAGCTGACCTGGGAAATGCTGTCAGGCAAGCAGCAAACCCAACTGTATTTTATTTAGTTCCACGAAGTGGTCCAAGGAATCTACGGGTCTTTGGGGAGACGACCAATAGCCTCTCTGTAGCCTGGGATCATGCTGATGGGCCAGTTCAGCAATACAGGATCATCTATTCTCCTACCGTTGGTGACCCAATTGATGAATATGTAAGTATAGCAACACAAAAGTTCCTGGCTCGGCCTCCTTTAGTCGTGTAATGACTTGGGGATCACTTCTATTAGAAGGGCTAATTGAAAAACCACCTCATTTTATATGTCTAACTGCCTACTTACATTGAAAGGTCTATTTTAACATGCTACATATTAATCTGTAACACCCAAATTAATGTTCAGATCATAGGATTATTTGAACCTTACCCTCCAAGTCCAGTTCCTGTGCATGGTCCTCCCTCAGTATCTTACCCCCAGTCTCCATTTTCTCTAAACTCACATTTTTTCCCTGTGCTCTTTTGCTTTGGAATGTACACCATCTCTGATTAGTTTTTTCTAAGCTAACTTTCCCCCTCCTTTTCTCCCCCACCCCTTCTTACCTTGTTTCTTCTACCAATACTTGAACTCAGGACTCTGGGCATGAGGAACAGTCTCTGTACCAGTGGCTTTAACCTAGTCTCTCCACACCCTTTGTCTCCCTAGACACAGGCTCCAGCTCTTCCCTTTTCCTTCATGTGGCACTGGGGAATCAACCAGGACCTTGTGTGTGTTAACCAAGCACTCCACCCCAGAGCCACCATATTTAGCCCCTCAGGTTTCTTGGAGTTTCATTATAGCTGGAAAACCAAGCACACTGACTTGATTGGTTTCTGTGATAAACTAGATTCCCTCAGATGGTGACTGTAAAGTAGTTAGATTTGTGGTTTCCAGCCCTTTCCCGATGTGCATCCCTTTTAGAATTGTTCTTCCATGCACTTACTTCATGTGAAGAAATATTTTATCTCTTGATTTAGACATGACAATCTTTAATTGGAGTCCTGTTTTATTAATAAGAAATAGGTAATTGTCAATAAGGGTTTTTAAGAATCAAAATGAGATCAGTGGTTTTACTGCTCATGTTTAGTGTTTTTTCTTCCTTGCTGGGGAAAAAATGTTCCTAAGCTTTCTGAAAACATTGAAAATAGAATTTCTTTTAGCACTTCACTGTTTGTAGTTACGGGATTTCAGGCCGGGAGACTTAGCCATGGTGTTTGTACAAGACTAGAAGCAAGGTTGAGAGATGACTGGTTCATTCATCTTTGAGAAGGGAGTCTAATACATTTTCCACTTCCTCTTTTTCAAACTTACACTTAATTAGTACCAGCTAAACTAATATTCTTGAAGATGGAAAACTGCCCATTTTGCTGATTAATGGATACTTGGTCCATAGCATTAATTGACACTTGTCCTCTTCCTGAAAATGTGATGTGCTATGATGAAAGATGAAGCAGACAAAGTCAGACGCAGCAGGCTCAGTGATGCCCTCTGGGATGTTGTGTGTGTTGTTGTGTTTAGTGTCCCCACTCTCCTCTAGCGATGCTCAGTCACATGACTCTTAGTGGCTGGTCTGGGATTTGAGCCCAGATCTGTCAGGCCTTAAGCTATTCTCCCAAACTGTGTAGAGGCAGGCTAGATAATTCGCCTTTCTCTGAACATTTTGAAACAAAAAGAAAGCATAAAGAATCCATTTTTTCTTATGAGACTATATAAAAACAGCATTGGCTGTTTGATCTAGCTGTCTTCTTCTTGGAAATAAATATATAAATGAGCTTTCTTACAGACCACAGTCCCAGGCAGGAGAAACAATGTAATTCTGCAGCCCCTACAACCTGACACTCCATATAAAATTACTGTCATCGCCATTTATGAGGATGGAGACGGTGGCCATCTAATCGGAAATGGAAGGACTGGTCAGTGTTGTCTTACAATTTTTTCATTCTTTAACGTGCTCATGCCTTTAATGTTACTCACTATACCATTTAAAACTGTGAATTTCTGTCTTCACCAGCATATCTCATATACTACATTAATAACACATATCACAGTCTATGTTAAACACTGAATTTTGTTAAAATGATGACACAAAGGCACAGTTTCTTAACCTTTTAAAGGTATAATAAGAGGAGGAAAAGGGTGGCAAGGATCTGTTTATTTTCCTTTCCTTGAGATCATTTTATTTTTCTTTAAACTATATCCTGAGTAATGCATGATGTCAGGTAAAGCTGTAGTTGTAACTGAATATAGTATCAGTCAGACACCCTCTGTTATGATTGAGTCTCGATACACAAATAAAGAAGCAGAATGATTATAAATCAGCTGCCTAAAAATGTATCCTAAAATTACCGCTTCAGATAATCTACAGAGAATAACCAGTGTTCTGGCCCACTCCTTGATCTGTATTGGTGGCAATTTCATGTGGCTTAAAGATTCTCTAAATTGTTTTTATTATTTTATCCTGAAAATCTTTTCAAAAGGTACTTACCTGGGAGCCTATTCCAGAGGAGCCAATGCACTTGGCCTGAGATGTGCCCTGTGGTTCTTCCGATGTGCAGCAGCCAAGGCTGAGAACCACTGGTTCCCACAAGGCAGGCTGGACTCCAGTTCCATAAACACTGACATTGTGTTTTCTTGCTTCATTCAGAAAATCTACTCAGTTAACATGGTTTATATTTCTTTATCCACTCACTTGTTCAAAGTCTGTTTGGGTTTAATTATTCTTGACAACATCAGAGAACTTGTGAAAAGCAGCACTGAGACACTTCTAACAGAGAAGCCTCCGGGAGTTGATTCAACTCTGTGCCTACAGCCTGGAAATCTGTGCTATTTACGGATGTTCTAGTGACTGGATGTTTTTAGCTGAGCAACCCACTTTCCCACTTTCTCATATTTAAAATCTATTTTGTTAACTTTCTGGGGAAAATGGAATATTTCAGAATTTTGTGCTTACCAAAATGTTAAATAAACTTTGACTTCTCTAGAAAGGGCCAAAGTCATGTCTAGTTTTCCCCATGGAAATACAGTTTTCATGTTGTAATTTCTTTAATGCTATGGGTAATAATTCAGTGGCTCTGTAGAATACCACATTAACAGCACTGATTTCTAAGTTACACATTTTGGGAAAGATTGTAGGTTTAGGGCAAAACCGCTGAGACTGAGACTCTAGGCTATGTGTAGGACAAGGAGGGGTGGGGAAAGAATGTTGCTTTACTCAGTCTTGTTGGTCTTTTGTGAAAATCAAATCTCATTTATGTAAGGAGGTACCTGCCATTTAGTCTCTAATGTACCTTCTGGTTCTATTACTGTGCAGTACACTCATTGCAAAGAAGATTCAGAGATTTCTTCAATTGCCTACAATTTTGAGACTTCTTCCACACCACCTCTGGGCCTTGCTACTGAGGTCTTCTGAAAATTATCCATTTTAGAGTCCAGTTGAACTGCTGTTTGAATTTGAAAAACTATTAAGCTTTCTTTGAAAACTGACAATGGCTTTGTAATTGTTTTCTGGATAAAGAAATGATAGGCTATTAGAAACTAAACTGTTCTCACAGAAGCATCCTAACAAGGCAGTGACGTTTGCCAATGTTTGTTTGCAGTGGGATTGCTTCCTCCGCAGAATATACACATCTCCGATGAGTGGTATACCAGGTTCAGAGTGTCCTGGGACCCTTCACCCTCACCGGTTCTTGGCTATAAAATTGTGTACAAGCCAGTTGGTAAGGAGGCACATTTATCATCACAGGAATATGTTGGAAAGTTATTTGCATATGATAGTATCTGACTGCATTCCCCACTGTTGGGTTCTTTTATAAAAACAAGACCTTTGGCACTGGAGGTACTATTTCTGGAAATAGTCTAAGCCATAGCCTAAAGTATCCTCATTACTCTGGGTGTGCATGAGGCAATGTATACAGTTGAAAATCTTGCTCTGTGACCAGTCTCCAATGGATTGCCCCATACTGCAGAGCATATTGTCAATAATATACAAAATTGGACTCAGTGGGCTACTAAACCAAAAGAATACATAACCGGAGAGAGTGGGGTGGTAGAGGTAGTTCTGGCAGGAGTTGGGGGAAGAGTGGAAGTGAGTACGACCAAAATCTATCCGGTGAAATTCTCAAAGAATTAATAAAAATATTATGTATAAAAGGGAAAAATTTTATCTGGTACATGAAGTTGAGCAGATTAAAGATGCTTATATTCAGGCACTACCCGTGTTGTTATAATCATGAAATAATGATCGAACCCACGTAAACATCTATATTTTCCCCATTACACCAAAAATTTATTCCTTTTGAGGCATAGGTTTTATGCATTTTAGTTTATTCAGGCTTGCTTTCAACTCCCCAGTGGGATTTTCAGCTAAATCAACATCACCTTGAATAAACAATTTGATATTTATGTATATTCTATCTGCCTTGTGTAAATTTCCTAGGGTGTCTTTCATGTGCCCTGGAAGACGGTAAACAATGCAGACAAAGGTGAGAAAGCAGGAGAAAGCAAATGTGAACATGTGCCAGAGACCAGCAGAGAACATGACTTGTGAAGGAAGGGACGTTGATAATTGAGGCCCTTCAGAAGATAGTGAACGTGGAATGTGGGCCGAGATAAATGTTCTCAGATCACCACTTCAGCAAACACAATTGCTAATTGAGTCTGTAGTCTGTGGAAAGCACTTTTCTGGCAAATCAAGGCTTTCAGAAGAAAGGAGAGAACGGGTTCCCTAAAAGGTCGTTGATACATGCTGACTTCGTTCTCTATACTGTGCTATGCTTTGAGGATAAGGCTGCAGCCTTCAGACTGGGCTTGCAGATCCCTAGTCACTGTACAATGAGGCACATAGATGGTAAAACATGCCCAAAGGACGACTGGAATTCATGTATTCATCCTACCATTTGATTTTTAAGTTAGTATCTTTAATTTTGAACAAAAACTGAGGCAAGTGATTATCTAATTCTGTGTCCTTGCTATTAAAGGGTCCAATGAGCCCATGGAAGCCTTTGTTGGAGAAGTGACGTCATACACATTACACAACCTCAATCCCAGCACTACCTATGATGTCAGTGTTTATGCTCAGTATGACTCTGGACTCAGCGTTCCCCTCACAGATCAAGGCACCACATGTGAGTTGGGCATCACTTTGGGATTATAAGAAATGGTGTAGCAAAACTTTCCAGGCCATCTTGTTGCAATTTACTTTTCTCTAATGTACACGGTTTTTGCAGAATCACATTGGTAAACCATTTTGTATCTAGTTAAAATATCTAGATGAATCTCTAAGCAACTGAGTATATTATATGCATATATATGAGGAAGAGGTGATACTAATTTGATGCAGAATATTACACTTTGATTTTTATAATATTAAGGTTGTACAATATTATTTAACTCACAGTGATCTGTGTTGCTGTTTTTTTGATATTGGATGATAATGTATCACTTGCAATCATTGATATAATCTGATGAAATACCAAGTCAGTGATTTGTCCTCGGATTTTGTTGTTCCAAAGGTTTTTTTTAAAAATAAATATTGTAGGATTAAACAGCTAGTATTTCAAAGATGTTTTTTTTATTATTTTCCCATAAATGACACTCATAATTTTTAGGGATTATATAATTTCTTTTCTTGAAAATCACTGATGGAAGACAGGTGTATAGTGCACACTTTTAATCCCAGCACTTGGGAGGCAGAGCAGGGGGATCTCTGAGTTTGAGTCAGCATTGTTTAAATAGTGAATTCCAGGATAGCCATATATATAAATAAAACAAGGCCTTGTCTCAAGGTAAAAAGATAAGGAAATCACTGGCGGAGAAGCAGGATGATTTTGTTTCTGCCCTATTTTCATACATGTTTGATGTAAGTCTCTCATAACAAGACATGGTGAGATTTCAAGCATTTATTTTAATTTTCTTCTATTGTAGATATTTGAACATTGTATTATGGTGCAAAGTATGCTTTTATCTTTAGTATACAAAGCGAATCTATTTTTTTCTTCTGTAGTGTACTTAAATGTGACAGATCTGAAAACTTACCAGGTTGGATGGGATACGTTCTGTGTCAAATGGTCACCTCATCGGGCAGCTACTTCCTACAGGCTAAAACTGAGCCCTGCAGATGGTATGTGTGAGAGAAAACAAACTGAGCCTGGAGTGGAAACACCTTAACCTGCAGCCATGCAGATTTTGTTTATAAACCATGGTGACATGGCCTGACAGATGATGGATGATTAACACTTGTGTTCCCCCTTGCTGTCACAATTAGGAACCAGAGGACAAGAAATTACAGTGCGAGGATCGGAAACCAGTCACTGCTTCACTGGCCTCTCCCCAGAGGCTGAGTATGGCGTCACTGTTTTTGTGCAGACACCAAACCTGGAGGGGCCAGGAGTCCCCATCAAAGAACAAACCAGTAAGCTTTGAGTGACCGGGAGAGTAGAATGAGAGGGACACACTCACTGGTACCCCAGCAAGCCCTTCCTCCCTGGGGCAGCAATACTAGGAAGATGGCTCCCAGAAGCAGAGTATGTGGTTAATTCAGGACCTTTGTAGCAACGGTCTTCACTGGTGGTATTTTAAGGCAAGGGCTGAGGAAGGGAGAGATGGCTGTGATGACAGAGAGAAGGTGAACACGTTGCTGGCTTTTACTCATGTGGCTTCTCTGAAGGCCCCGTGTTCTTCTGAACCTCTCCTTTTCACCGTGTCATTGATCTGAGAGCTGACTGAGGATGCAGACCAGACAGAAAGTCATCTATCTCCCCTTAGTCATTGCTGGTGCCGAACCTGTGCTTTCTAGGGCCTAAAGAACTTTCCTTGTGGGGTAGGGAATGTGCTTGTGTGCATTTTTTCTAACTATTCTTTGGAATTCTAGCTGTAAAACCAACAGAGGCTCCTACGGAACCGCCCACGCCTTCTCCTCCTCCCACTATTCCACCTGCCCGTGATGGTAAGTAAAGCTAAAATAAAAACAAATCAGCCTACAGGGATCTTAGAATCATGCCACATACACACAATCTAGAATTAATAAAGAACATTCTGATACTATTTTTGCTGAAGAGTTTTTACAGAGGAAAAACCAATTACCAGTAATTTGTTTCCCTTTTTCTAGGCACATTTTGGGGTGAATCAAATCAGTGATAAACTAACCCAGCCCTTTAGCTGGGACACTGTTCCCTCAGTTTTGCGGCAGATCTGACAGGACTTTCCATCGGCCACCGTCACACTGGGCAGGCACTGTGAACCTTCTTGGCTGTATCTGAAACTTTAGATTTCCTGGCTTCTGAACTGAGAAGAGCCCCAGATTACACAAAGCTAAAAATATTTCCATTCATCAAAATCTGAGACTCAATTGTCAGCTGCAGTGAACTGGTGAAAACACACTGAGCTATTAATCCTGCTGTTTGATTTATTTGGGGACATTTTCTTTTCTTGGTGTTGTTGCATCAAGTTCAGTTTAAGCAAAATAATTGCTGATTTATTCTTTTCCTACTTTTTGATATTTAGAAAACATTTAATTTTTCTCCAAGTGTTTTTCTTTCTAAGTTTTTCTAAGTTCTCTAAGTGTTTTTTTCTAAGTGTTTTCCTAGGTGGTTGGACTCGTATTAAAACTGTTATATAACTAAAATTAAACACTTAAAGTTGGGTATGGTGGCACACGCCTCTAATCCCAGCACTCAGGAGACAGAGGCAGGCACATTTCTGTGAGTTCGAGACCAGCCGGGTCTACAGAGTGAGTTCCAGGACATCCAGGACTACACAGAGAAACCCTGTCTTGAAAAACCAAATGAAACAAAAAATAAAGGTGTATTATTTAAAGAGTAAAATAAGGACCCTCTTTAAATTAGACTGTTGAAGAATCATGGCTTAAAACTTGTTAAATTTTTTAAAAGATAGCTTTATTTCCTAGGGAAGTTGTGGGTTCACAGCAAATTGAGCAGAAAGCACAGTTACCGTATATCCTGTTCTCCCCTCTCCTCCCCATCTATCGCTCTCCTGACCAGATTGGTGCATTTGTAATGTGGTGGAAGCCCCATTCACACATTATTTGCCACCCACAGCCCAAACTTCCACCTTGCTCTTCAAGTTACACTTCTACACCTTAAGTGTGAATGAGCTAAAGTTTTCTTAACATTGCCCTAGAATTTTTTTTTGTTTTTAGGCTGCAAGTCCAAAATGAGTTAAAGATTTTATCTTTTTCTTTCTTCTTTCCCCACTTATGGTTCTGATGTTCTAATTTGAAAATGAAGGCAACATTTCGTTTGTGCTAAATATCTGATAATTATATTGAAAAATCTCCAGACCCCCTGGTGGCCTTCCCTTAATGTTGGTTATTATTGCTTTTAATTTGAGTTCCTTCATTTATTGTTTGAAGCAGCTTGAAGAATTGCATGGGGCAAGGGGATACATTACATAATGAATCTAATTAGTGTATTCACAGAGCCAAAACTGAAGGTCATTTAGATCAGGGCTCTTTAACTTTATCATACATTTGCACCATCTGGACATCTTACTATTTCTGACTCAAGAGCCTGGCTGGGTCCAGGAGGTCGCATTTCTTATTGGCTTGAAGGCAAGCAGTTCCCCATGTAGCCACACTTTGAGCAGTGAGGTTTTATATGCTTTTTAGTTATGCAGTACCAAGTGACAAGAAAATTAAGAAGATTTGGATTTTCCTTTTTATTTTTTCAGTATGCAAAGGGGCTAAGGCAGATATTGTGTTCTTGACGGATGCCTCTTGGAGTATTGGAGATGACAATTTTAACAAAGTTGTAAAATTTATCTTTAATACTGTGGGGGCCTTTGATGAAGTCAACCCTGGAGGGATTCAGGTGAGTGTCGCATTAGCAAAGCCTGCTTAGCTGTAATGTCCTGCTATTTTATTATTAGCAGTGTCTACTGTTTTCTTTCAGCTCTCTATTAAAGTAGAAAGACATTTCAGTATCAGTTCTGTCTTTTTACCTTTACGGTTTGCTACGTCCATTGCACGTGTCTTTGGGAAAGAATTTGGTGCTGGGGATAAGCAAATAGAAAAGTAAATATTCGTTTAGCTTTCCTCTCTGTTTAGATGATATTCCTCTTGGAGAATTTAGGAGATTCTGACTCTAACATCCTGCTTGAAACTCCTCACAAAGCTCATTCCGTGGAGGGTCATCCAAAGTTCTGCACATTAAATGCATTGTCATGTTGTGCCTTCAGCATGAGAACAGTGTTTGGAAAGGGTGTGTGTCTAACCCTGCTGTTACAGCGTATACATCACCCCAGCCAGAAGAACGTCCATTAGTGACCCAAGGCTAGTTTGTTTTTCTAAGATGGCAATTGCCAATTAAATTACTATGGAATCATTTCCAATGTATTTTCTTTGTACTAAAGTAGGAGCTAAAGAAATTTATGTTTATGCAAGAAGCCTCAAAGAGTGATTAGTCATTTTATTGTAACCTGTCCCAAAACTAAGACCCTCCTCCACTGTTCCAGGACACCCATGAATAAGTGAACATCCACACTCTGACTCTAAACCCTTTGAGGTGATCTTTCAAACTCCTTTGAGAACCTTATCCAAGCTATTATTTGCTATTTCTTGGATTTCTAAAAACAATACCTATCAATTGTACTCTTAGCTTCACTTGAATACGTGGCTATCAATCCTTAAGACCACATAAATCACAGTAAATCATACTGCTACTAAGTTTGTTATGACTAGTGATTATGATCATGCTATAACATTTTTGTGTACTGTGTTGAACGAGTGTGGTCCATGAGAAGAAGCAGGTGGCTGAGAGCCAATAGTCCATGAGCCATGAAAGTGTGCTCTTGTTTCTGACACTGGGTTATCACTGTCAACCTGCTGGACTCATCTGTTCTTACATTTTGGAGAAAGGCACATATGAAATTTTTGACATTAATATAAAATGATTGCAGTCTCATTAGAGATTGGAAATTAGAGACAGTAATGAGACTACAGCAGTCACAGTTTCAGTATTAGGTATTAAGAGTTTAAAATACCTTGTTAAGTCCAAGACCCCTAAGTCCCCTCTTTGCCACTGGAGGAACTACCGGAAGACTGAGGTCAAACTGTATAACCGACAGTTGTCTCTAAATGTTATTTCCCTTCAGGTTTCCTTTGTGCAGTACAGTGATGAAGTCAAGTCTGAGTTCAAGCTGAACACATACAACGATAAGGCTCTAGCCCTTGGAGCCCTCCAGAACATTCGGTACAGAGGAGGAAACACAAGAACAGGTACAATGCAGCATCACTGGTGCAGGCCTTCTCTTCCCAGGGCAGGCAGGATGACGGAAGCAAGCTCCCATATGGTTCTAATAGTCATTCCCCTGTCACCTGGGCAGGGTCAATAGAAGTTCTCACTGAGGTGACACTAAAGCACTCATACCCCACTCTGCAGGCAAGGCCCTTACATTTATCAAGGAGAAAGTCTTGACCTGGGAAAGTGGCATGAGGAAGAATGTCCCAAAGGTGCTAGTTGTGGTTACAGACGGCCGGTCACAGGACGAGGTGAAGAAGGCAGCGTTTGTCATCCAGCAGTCAGGTAAGCACAAACACGGACTCTATGGCATATAATACTTTAAGTTTTAAGTATGCAAGAGGGATTATAAAAGACCCAAACTGCTGATTTTACTCTATTATTTTGTTTTATTGCCTACTTCATATTAATTAAAATGTTAATTTGTATTTAATTAGGGAATTAATTGCTAATTTCTTAAAAATGACATGTGATATGATTCACATCATGAGGTGTGGTTCAGAGTTGTTAACAGAATCTCCTCATGGATGGTGGAAGACTACAGAAAGTCATAATAATGGAATAATCCTAGGGAAGGCTTCTTGCTTTATCAGAGATGAATCTTGATACTGGTTCCTGTGCAAGGGAAGCCATAGGATTCCTTCTGCCATAGCCCATCCTTGCGAGTGCAGACCAAATGCAGATCCCTGAAAGGCAGATTGCAAATAAGTATAAGGTCTCAGGGAGATGGTGCTGGGGCTGATTTTGCCAACCAGACATCCTAGGAGTCCCTTGATAACATGGATCTGTTGATTCATTGTTTAGACTTATTAGAGATGAAAGCAGGTTTTTCTAGGATTTGTATTAAGGTTGTCTCTTGTGCCATTGCCCCAAGCAGGGCTTTGGGTGAGCATATTTTGGGAAGTATTGTACGCTAGGTGTGGTCTGCTGTACTCAACAGTAGAGAACTTGGTTACATGGAAGTTGTCATCAGCTCACTCAATTGTTTGACTGAGACTGTGTAACATGATCGGGGCCTGCTTGTTGGGGTTTCTGTCCTGCCCAGTACCCCACAGCCGGCAAGC
>LOJH01033694.1:1677-16218 GCA_001685095.1 Ellobius talpinus | reverse complement strand
ACGCTACACGCGCGCCCTAGCACTAGCAGCCTTGTCATTGCATCCATCACGCACCCATCATGAATCCAGGCCACTGTGCGCCTCCGTGGCTGAGCCAGGTGCCTGCAGCAGTACTGGCCCCATGGCTCTCACCTGGGTAGGGGGCTCAAGAGAGATGCACCGTCCTTTTCCTTATCCTTAGCTACAAAATGCAGGTGATTGGGGGTGATTGGAGCGGTAGGCCTACCTTCTGTTGGCCCTGCCGGCGGTTCTGCAGTGACTGGGATGCTGCTGGCTGGTGTACCCTTGGTCTTTCTTTACAAGTCAGAAAACTTTGGTTTCACCTTTAAAGTGGATGGATCTCTATCAAACAAAAATCAACTAAGACCGAGAAGAACTCAGCCTGTATGTGGCATCTTTAGAGGCCACAGGCTCCCTGCTGCATCTGACCGCCAAGAGAAGGCCAGGCAGAATACAGTGCCCCATGGGCCTCCATCTTGGACCCGCCAGGGCCTCCTGCCAACCTGAACTCTTGCTTCCTGCTTGTTCCTGCAGACTGGACACCACTGTAATATAGAACACTGCACTGGAAGCTCTCCGGGAGTCAGGGTTAACCAAGGATTTTCAGGTGGGGATGGCTCCAGAAGCAGCAGAGAAACTTCAGGGTGGGTAATGCCAAGTCTTCATCTCAGCCTTGTCTCTGTGAGCATGTCCTTTGCTCTGGGTCTCTGGTTCTCTTTCCGCTCTCACAGCCCCTGGCTTACAGGTAGCCAGCCACTTGCTGGAAAGAGCCTGGGTACCTGATGATGTCACTAATGGCCACTAATTACTTTAGGAATTATGTTCTGGGACCTGGGTAGCATTGATCTGATTTTTGTTGTTAGGTCTCCACTTAGCAGGAGTTTCAGAGACAATGCCCTGGAATCCAGCCCCTCAGGGAGTCCTGAGTCCAGTCATTTTACCAGAACAACAATTGGTCATTGACAGGCAAATTCAAATCCTGGCAGATGCCCTCCTGCTCTCCCGCAGCCCAGACTCTGCTGCTCTGGGTATTGAGTTGGCACTGATTCCAATAACTTTTTCACATGAAAGTGAAATAGCTTACACCTTTTGGCCAAGAGGACAAGAAAAAAGACCATGGCAAGCTTGCCACTCATGAGTCTGTTCTGATTTGCCTGCGTTGAGTCAGGTGCCCCTCTAGCACTGGCTATGGCTAAGACAACATATGAACCCTGTGTAATTCACCATCTCAGCCCTGTGGACCAGTGTGCTTAGATTCTAAGTGCTTCTCAATGTTGCTGAAAGGCAGATACAAAACCACACTGCTAAGGCAGACTCTAGGAAGGGGCTGTGTATAATTGCAGGCTCCTGTGACTATGGAAGGTGCCTGCCACAACCTCGTTGCATCCCTGGTCCTGGAAGCCGTTGTGGCATGAGGTCCCTACACACACACTTATCCTTAGGCCTAGTAGCAAGGCAAACAGAGCCTCAGGAAAGAAGACCATGGAGTGGAACAAATGGCCACTCTTGGCCTGTACCTTGGAAATACCCAACCCCTGAGGACCTTAGTCAGTCAACAAAATTAGCAGCCCCCTGCCTCAAACTGCAGTCTCAACACAGCTGTCAGCTAGAGTTTTCCTTTCACCAAAGCTGCCTGGTACAGGTTAAGTCCTGAGTCACCATCTGTTCCATCTAAGAAAGGATTCATTGCTCCCCTCTGAGGCTGTGAGTCGCTATCCACAGACAAGAGCAGCAGCATAGCTGAGAGCTAGCCGCTGTCCCCAGGGACCTCAGTCCAATGGGAAGTGGTCCCCAGGGATGCATAGAGGAAACTCCTTCAGGCTCTTCCCTTTTCGCTTCTCAGTAATGAGCTCAAAATAGAATGATATGTCTAAATTGAATATGGTCATCATATACAATTTGCTGACATTTGTAAGATGACAGAAAACATTTCAAAGGGATTTCCTGTTGCTGGCCAGCCTTCGCCTCTCACGCCCTCCTCCATCAGCTTTGTCCTCAGGAGCCATTATGTGGAAACGGGTTGGAGTGAGTGTAAGTGAGGGGCCAGCCTGGTTGTTCTACGTACAACTTCTCCATGCAATTCTCTGGTACTGGGTTCCCAGATGCTAGTTTCTTTGTACACTTGACCTTGGCTGTTTTTATGGGAGAAGGGGCAGATAGTCCCGCCACATGAGAAGCTGCAGGTGAAGGGATGCAAACGTGGGGTAAATCTTGCATCCCTGGGAGGTCTCTAAAACATCCTCAGAGAAACCAATGGTGGTTGACTGCTGGAGGAGAGGGCACAGGGGCTTGCTAATGAACAGACATAATGACTCAGGCTTGAAAGATGAATACATTCTGAGATCTGTGGTAAAGCTCTGAGCCTAGAGTTGACTGCCGTGCCACACAGTTAAAAACCTATTAGTGGGGTAGATCCCACGAGTGTTCTCGCTACAGTAAGATGAAAAGGGGGTGTCTTTTGCTGATATATGACAATTAACCACAACCCCTTTGTAGGAGAGATAATGTACTTAAGTTCATCCTCGGAAGCCCAAGTCTTTGCAGAGAACCTTGGACCAGGTCAAAACTAAGTCATCCCATGCGTAATTACAGGTACCTTCTTCAAGTCTTCCTTCAGAGATGTTAACAGCCAGCAATAAGAGCATGTGTGCCCCACAAGGCAGTACAGCTGTGCAGACCAAAGATGAAAACTTCTCCTGTGTTTGGTGCCAGCAGAGCCAAGGTTCACATCCCTTTCTTTGACCTCTTCCCCATCCCATACTCGCTGGGCTTTTTTAGAAACCTTGCCCAAGGGCCTGGGTAGATCAGCTTCAAGTTCTCCAAACAAGAGTTAGCTCCTTTCAGCTGAGACTGCTCCAGCTTGCTAGGTAGCAGGCAGTCCAGGGCACCTTGCTTAGATGTGGCTCTGATGTAAGGAGAGGAACAAGATGAAGGAACACAAGGCCCTTCAGGAACACCTTGGAGATCTCATGCTGATCTCAGCCCTTCCCTGTGGGGGCCTGTGTCTGTGAGGAGGCACCCTTCTATTCTTCAGGGGACAGTTTTCAAAGCAGCCGGTAAACATACATAACAAAGCCTGCACAGCAGCCTATCACCCTACCTGCAGGCTCAGTATGGTGTGCACTGTAGGCTCTGTCAGAATGGTGTGCCATCACTTGGGTGTGCCAGGCCAGAGACCTCTTATTTCCCACCTCTGTTCTACCAGTGCCCCTCAGATCCCTGAAGCCAGCCTTGCCAAATGGACTTGTGGGATCCTAGCCATCCTCTCCTCCAGATGTGTGTGAGTGGGCATTGCCACAGACACAGCCACAAACACAGCCGAGGTTTGCTCGTGGACTTGCAGCCTGGATCCCTCTGCTGATCCCAGCAACATCTCACCTTTTTCATCCCCACACACCTACACTAAGGAGCCACGCAGCCACAGAGCTTCCCTCAAGCAGCAAGTGTGCATTCAGCACATATCTTAAACAAACAACAAAAACTCTATTAGCAGGGGGCACAGGAGGCAGAGATGCAGGTGTCTTAGCGGTGAGTTACGAAGATTTTAAACATGTAGCTTACTCGTTTCCTGAAAATATAAATGACTCTGGGTAGCAGGTACAACTGACTGATTGATACTGGGTTCAAGAAAACCAGTAGAAACACATACACACCCTACAGACATTAAAAACTAGCAAGAAGGTTGGGGTCCTGGCTAAGCCTCCTGATCCCCATGTGACAACTGTCACTGCTGACACCTCTCTAGAAGAGGTGGCCTCTTGCAGCAGAGCTGCTCCCCGTGCATCTGAAATCATGCTTTGGGTTTGACCTCGAGAATCTAGTTCCTTCAGTGCCAACGCTCTGTCCTGGAAACCACTCTGTCTTCTGATGCCTGGGTGTGAGGAACCATGGATGGTCCAGACAGAAACAACATCTGAGGCTTGGAGATATGAGCAGGCGAGAATCACAGGGGAAGGACACAGGAAGCAGCAGCAAGTGGATTCAGACCACCCAGGCAGGAGACCCCTGGTAAGCCTAGCCTAGGGAAGAGGAGGTCTCCTTGTATAAGAGTGACTAAGAAGCTCAAAGCTCTGTCCCCAAGCTGATGGGACACCCCCTCTCCTGTATCTACTATTTGTCTCCTGGCTTGAGAAGCCTAACAACGATGCTCTCACTGCTGAGGACACAGAACTGAAGGCCAGACTAAGGCTCCACCCTCAATCTAACTGTAGGTTAGCACAGCCTGAGGTGCTCCCGTCACCTCCCCAGTTTTTGAGTTTCCTCCTGTGAAGACCGGTCCTAGCAGGCACGCCATGGTTCTGCCTGTTTTCCAGGGTAGACACTCAGAAGACCCATGCAGGATTTCAAGAAGCCAGGGCAGCCTCTTCCCCTTCACAGGCAAGCTTTGACCACCATTTACTTAGATCGAAGGACGCAATCTTCTCTCCTTAAGAGCCTGGCTGGTATGCCTCTTGAGCCAGAAGTGGAACAAGGGCAGGGGGCTGCGTTCAGGTGATTTGGGTTTGCCTCGTTCTCAAATTGTTTCTCTATTTTAAGAACAACCAGGAGAACGTCGGCCCGCGGGCTGTCCTTGGCACCCACGGTCTTGCAGACGCGTGCTGTGAATAAGAAACATCCTTGGCGCCTTCTCAGTCAGGAGCAGCACCTCTCTTGGGACAAGGAAGAAAGAAACAGAAAGCAGGAAGAAGGCAGGGGAAGGTGGTCCTGGTTTAGGCCTCTGATGATTATGGGCTCTGGGCCCTACTCCTCTAAAGCTCAGCTTCCTATAAGTGAGTGAGGAGAAAGTCATACAAAACAAAAGAAAAATAAACAAAAAACCTAAGAACCTCCCAGTGGCCTGCATTTCACTAGCACTTAGCACTTACAGTGTCCTATTTGAACTTCATGGCAACCCTGAGAAGGAGTCATTTTAATCCTGTTTACAGATAAGATAGAGTACAAAGGGAACAGGTAGTCTGCAGGGGCTTTGCAGATAGAGAAAGAAGGCTGTGTGTGTGTGTGTGTGTGTGTATCACATCCTGTCTCTATTCCCTAGCTTCCCACACTCACACAGGTTATGTGTTTCCCAAATTACTCTCAGCTAGAAACTGTACCCATGAGTCCAACGTTGACCAAAGCCCAAAAATGCTCCATTACACAAGAGAACTTTAAAATCAGTGCAACGCTTATGCCTGCACCCAGACTTTGGATGGAGCTCCCTGATAATAATGCTGTTGATTCTTGAGAAGCCTCATCTCAGAATCCTCAGGTTTCAGTCCCATGTCCAGTCTGTGTATTTTCTTCCGCTGTCCCTGGCTGTCCCTCAATGAGCTCATGCTTCTTAGTACATTGGCATAGCCAGAGCCTGCTAGCCCCAGGCAGGGCCGCACATGACGGCTGTCCTAGGCAGGGTGTCATGAGCTCCTCTTTGGGTGCCTCGTGCTGCTGGGTGACCTTGGCGACGGCAGTGCGACAGATTGCCTTTGTTTATGATTTTTAATGGCTCTGACTAAAATTTCTGGGGCTGTTCAGTCAACTCCGGTTTGGTGCCAGCTGTGGAAAAAGCCCTCACACTATTTGGGGGACACATGTCAGGACTGGTTCAGTTAGCTCTACTGCTGCCTGGGCTCAATGACATGTCAGAGAAAATGTCCTTACGAAGTCCCCAGGACCCATCCTGTGTCTTGGCTTTGCACACCCTCTGTTCTTCTCTGTGACCCCTGGATGATAAACTCTGTTGTCAGGATGATTCGTTGTCCCCAGCGTAGGAGGATTTCCCTAAAGTTTTATTGGAGATGTTTTATTTTTAGCATAAAATGATTTAGAAAGCAAACACAAGCAGATAATTCCCAGAGAAGAAGACCAGTCAACACAATTCTGACTGCCCCACTTTGCCAAGACACATCTGATTTGGCTTTGGAGGCTGGTGTGAATGGAAGCCTAAACAATGCTCAAATGAGCTGCTAGAAGTTGGAAGCCCATGAAAGCAACAGGGATCTAAGATGCTTAGTCTGTCCTCTAGGAAGGTATGGTCTAAGTGAAAGCATTCAACATGATGACTCCAAGAAGCAGGTCACTCCAGCAAGGGTTCCCATTAATGCCACACAAAAAGGCTTCCCTCTGCTGAACTCTTATCCACTCGCTCCTGCCCTGTTTAGATGTCCTATCTGCCCTCAGCCCCAGAGGTTTATACTCCCTCTCTTCCATGTTTTCCCATCATGCTTTTTGTGTTCCATGCAGCATCACTGCACAGCTGCTTGGATTCTTGGCCTGGTTTTGAATTCCTCTGCACAGGGTCAGGTAGGGAAAGTCTGTACACCCATGAAAGGCACTAGTATTGAAGTCCTAAAAATTTCTCATCAGTAAAGTCCCAGGCCTCTCTCCTGGGGCAGAGGACAAGCTATGAAGCCCCGGTTTCTGTTACTTAAAAGGTCCAGCAGTGGACAGCCAGGAGGAAAAGGTAAAGTGACAAAAATATTGTCAACCAGTGACACTGAAGAGGCCCAAGCTATGACCAGATGGAGGTCTCTTTAGGGCTCAGCACACAGGAAGCTGAGTGTCAGGAAGAGAGCTCTAAGGTCAAATTCAAGAGCCTCCAGAAGAGGCCAGATCAGGTCACAACTTCTAGACACTCTTCATCTGCAAAGGGGAGGGTTCTCAAGGACCTCATGGGACACAGGCTATGAGTACCTGGGAGAACAGAAGGGGGCAGTACTGGCTTGGCTGCCTGGGGAGAAGGGAAAACAGCGAAGGCTGGAGTGAGCCATTCAGGGTCTCCACATCCTCCTAGAGAAACCATCCCACTTGCAGCCCCTTCAGCCCCCCAGGAAGGGGCTGAAGGGATGACTCTGAAGTTGCTGGGGGTTCCAGTCCCACCTCAGCCTTCAGCACAGCAGCTCCACTTGAACCTCTGTCTCCCCAGTTACAGACCATTAGAACCCAGAGCTCCACAGTTTACCATGCCAGGGTGTGTCCCAACCCCACTGCTCCAGTGCCCAAAGGAGAAAGCATGAAAGGAGGATTGGTCATGAGAGAGAAAAGGAAATGCCTTGTCATGTGGCACACGGAAGTAGAAATCCATGTGGAAGATATTCCCATTCTTCCACCCAGGCAGCATGTGAGTCAGATGCACAATGACTTTCTTTATAAAGCTCCCTTTTGCTAGAAACTGTGACAAGTGGAAGCTCTCACAAATTAGAGCTCAGACTTTCCCATTGAAAAGACTTTGTGGGCTGGGGAGCTGCTTAGTGGTTAAACACTTGCTATGCAAGCATTAGGACTGGAGTTTGGATCCCTAGCACCCACCAGGTAGGCATGGTAGGCAGCCCGCGATTCCAGTCTTAAAGGGCAGAGAAAGGAGGTCTCCAGAGCAAACTGGCTAATGAGACAAGCCTATTGATTAGCTCTGGGTTTGATTGAGAGGCCTTGCCTCAAGGAATAAGGTGAAATATGGGTGAGGGATGATTCGCAGCATCGACCTCAGGCCTCCATATGTACACACACACTCACATACACATGCATGCACACTACCACATACATGTGCCCACTCTATGTCCATAGAGAAATAGACGACCTAAGGAATGTTAGTCAGCTTTCTGTTGCAAAAGCAAAACACTTGAGATAATCAGCTCATAAAGAAAGAAGGTTTTCCTTTGGTTTACAGCTTTGGGGTCTTAGTTTATGATGACCAGTTTGCCCATTGCTTTAAGACTAAGGCAGAAGGTGGAAGCATGTGGCAAAGTGAACTGATCATCTCAAGGCTAGGAATGCCCAGCAGAGAAGTGGGATGCCAGTTCATTGCTTTCAAGGACACATCCCCAAAGGCCTAAGACCTCTTGCTAGATGCCCCCAAAGGTTCTACCATCTCCCGGTAACCCTTACTGGGACCAAGTCTTGGGCACATCAGCTTTGAGTGACAGTCTAATCCAAACTATGGCAGGATGTTAGCATCTCTACTAGACCCACTCAAAAGTACAGATAGTTACTTCTTAGGGACACAGCACAAGCAAATGGAGACAGGCAGTACCAGGGATATCCGACAGATGCCAGCCTGTGAAACTGACTTCCTCTCTTGCCTATTGTGACAATTAGAATATGAGAATAGAACAGGAAATGTTGTGGCTCCAGCTCCTAGTGAAAGTTGGACCTTATAAACAGGTATGAGACACTGGAAAACTCTGTACTGCATCTACACAAGCCAGAGGGACAATGTCTGGTCAAGCCTATGGTCCCACCCTGTCCAAAGCCTCCCTCCTCTTCCCAAGGGCTCTGACTGCTTAGCTTCTCCTGGAAGCCTTGTGTGAGCCTGTGACAGCCTGCTACTGGTCTACTCCACTCCACTCCACCCCCCACCTCCCATACATCACCCCAACACTGTCTGACTTTGCTCTCATAGACCCATCAATAAACTCCACCGCTGTACTGAGTCAGCCTGGATCTCTAGCAATGGTCGGCAAGTTTCCAGCATGCATGAGGATCATAGTCAGATATGCTAGATTGTACACAGGCCCAAGTAAATGCTGACAGAACCATGTGACACAGATAAGGGGTCCAGGGTTTGGCCTAAGTCAGGCTGGAAGCATAGCTTGGGAAGGAGGCAGGACAGACACTAAGATCGGTGTTCCCTCTACATCAGGGGTTCTCAACATTACTAATGCTGCCACCCTTTAACACAGTTTCTCATGTTGTGGGGACCCCCAAACATAAAATTACTTTTGTTGCTACCTCATAACTGTAATTTTGCTACTGTTATGAGTAGTAATGTAAATATCTGAGATGTAGGATATCTGATATGCAACCTCTGTGAAAGAGCCATCCAACCCCTTCAAGGAGGTCGCAACCTAGTTTGAGGACTTCTGCTCTGTACCATCTTGGTAGGATGAGAGGTAAAGCCCTCAGTTTATAGTGGGAGGCGTGGGGTACCAGGGATGCTCCCACTTTGTGAAATGTCATCTTTGTGGAGATCTCAAAACCACAATTAGGTTTTTATGCTCTGTGGTTATTGTCACCCATAGATCTACTGGAAACAGACACGGCTGGTGGAAGGAAGCTGCTAGCCACATTTAGAACCTGTTGGTGGGCCGGCTTGGCAGAGCTGACTAAGGAGTAACTGGAAGATGGGAAAATCATTTCTAGAGCCAGGTTCCTCCTTCCTTGACCTCCTCCTCTGCCTTCAGGACTTCACCTCTCTTTAGCTAAAGTATAGTGGTCTCCTGGCATGTGTGGACTCCTGCTGACTCTCTGAAAATATTAGAGTCTATGTGCTTGTTCGTACTGGTGCATCAAGAGCTGATAGACTAGGATCCTCTTCTCTGAGCTGAGGAAATAGGCAAAAGGCCTATTGTTTGGTTGATTCCGACTGGAGACCAACCTGTGTCTCTCCCTCTTTGGACAATATTGAGAGTAGCTTCAGAGGTGTTTGAGCCAATCTGTGAGCATACATTTCAAGTGAAGAGATAGTAGACCAAGGCCAATTTTACCCTTCCTCTGAAGAATAAGATTCAGAAAAGCCGAGTAGACTACTTCCACAGACAACACAGGAGAGGCTTGGGGACACAGGTGAATCTGTGGGGAGAAGCAGGACAGACCATGATGGACAGAATCAGATCTTAACAGTGATGATCTCACACCAGGGGCTGAGGGAGAAAGGCTGTGCGTGGAGTGGATGGAAGAGTGAAGAAGAGAATAGGACTTGCTGCCGAGAGACACAGGGCTGTCCCAAAGTCTGTGGCTACCCTAGTCCCATTTTCTGGGGACTTCAGACTTACAGGAGTCTCTCTGAGTCAGAAAGCAGCAGAAGTGAGCTTTGTTGTATGGCATGCAAAGGACCAAATTAAACCAGCTCTGACCTGTATTCAGGGGATCATGCAATCCACAGAGTTTTCTTTTCAAATGCAAGTTGATTCCCAATTTAATGTCAGCTGGGAGTGATGAACAGGCCAGAGGTCACAGTACAAATCAACTCATGACATGCTAGCTACCATTGGACATTGAGGGACACAGATACAAAAAGTATAGCCTGGCTTTGAAGGACTCTTCTTTTGGCGGGTGTGGTGGTTTGAAAGAACATGGACTCAAAGTGAGTAGCACTATTAGGAGGTATGGCTTTGCTGGAGTGGGTGTGGCCTTGTTGGAGGAAGTGTGTCACCGTGGAGGAGGACTTTGAAGTCTCCTATATGCTCAATCCACACCTAGTGTCTCAGACCACTTCTGGTTGCCTATGAGTCAAGATGTAGAAATCTCAGCTCCCTCTCCAGCACTATGTCTGCCTGCATGCTGCCATGTCCCCCATGTTAATAATAGACTGAGCCTCTGAACTGTAAGCCACCCAGTTAAATGTTTTCCCTTATAAGAGCTGCTGTGGTCGTTGTGTCTCTTCATAGCAATAAAACCCGGACTAAGACAGTGGGGGATAAATAAGGAAATAAATACAACTAGTCTAGACAGCACCAAGGGAGTTGTAAGCAGAAGTGTGCCAGTGAATACTCCCAGGGCCACTGAGGGCCCAGAGGAGGAGCAGAGGAGCACTATCAAGTGGAGTGGCCTTGAATATGAAGGCTCTGGGTGGCACGTGGGGAAAGGCCAGTGGTTGGAGCACCAGTGAGGAGATTCTCAAAGGAGGGTCAGGCTGGGATCTGAGGATGAGGGCCAGAGTCTTCTCTGAGGATAATTGAAAGGTATTAGCTATGAAATAGCATGGGCAAACAGCCATTTGGAAAGGGCTCACAGCAGAGAGTGGGAAGCAGTGTGGGGAAGAGATCTCAGTTAGGGAATCTGTGGGAATGGCTCAAGAAAGATGTGAGGAGTACCTGCAGAAAAAATGGGAGGGAAGAGGAAAAGGGAGAGGGCCAGACTTCATCAGGGAACCATTGAAAACCATGGCAGCTTCCTTGGAGACATTTGGCTACAGCAGACCAAAGTCTCTCCAAGGCCCGGAACAAGGTTGGTCGATTCTAGAGACATTTGTCTTTCAGATTTTTTCTTATTTCGTGTGCACCTTCTCCCGTCCCTGCACCAGGCTCACATAGGACAGTCAGTGATCTTGCCACAATTAGACTTCACAGAGATGACCACACCTCATCCATCCATCTTTCAACTTTTCCCCTCTGCCATCGCCCCCAGTGCTGCTCTCTTCACACTCATTGTCTTTCACTGAGTTGCCCCTCGGTCCTCCCATGTTTCAGTTCCTAGTCAGCTCCAGTAGTCAGTCTGGGCCAGGATTCAGAGAGCATGTTTTGGGAGCCACATTCACATGGGTTTCTGGGCTAACGCTGGGGCGCTGAAAGTATAGGCATAGAATTTCAGTCTTGTTCTCTGGGTATGTGCACAGAATGTAGCCCTGTCTAGGTCTAACCATAGTTTCTACGACATACACAGGCAGCTGGCGAGATGAGAGTCACTTTCACCTCCCTAGCCCCCATCCCAAATGAGGTACCATGGAGACAGCCCTAGCTCCCTTGTTTCCACCCCTCACCTGTATCTGGTGCATTGTGGGTGCTCTAAGCATCTGAGGCTGTGAAGGCAGGAAAGGTTTAAGCAGGATCAGTGGTTCAGCTGCTGCTGGTCCCCCACCAGACTTAGGGAAGGGCTCTCATAACATAAACCTGCCACGGCGTGGACCCAGCACCTCACACATTTATCTCCTCACCTTCTGTGGGAACTGGAGATGCTTGAGGCTAAGAAGTAAATTTTCTGCCTAGGTGAGTTTCTGCTTTCTCTCTCATATCCTGGCTAGGTTGTTGGCCTGTGTCCCCTTCACGTCTTTGGTCTACTCCCTGGCCCCTTTCGTCTTCCTTCAGCAGAGGCTTTGCTGGTTGTCCAGGAGTTCCCCTCCCGGACACTCCATGGGCTCCTCTTTCCTGTGTTAGTCACTTGACAGCCACTTTTATTCTCTGAACTTAAGCAAAGGAGGAGGGACAATGGCTACTTCATCGCAAAGCCTGGCAACACCTGCTTTTCAAATGGCTCCAGACTTGTGTGTTTCTGCGTGTAACTCTCTGGTGTTCTGTCTCTGGGAAGCCAGATCTGAAAAGACCAGGAGGATAGCAACTCAATAGGCACAGGAACATGTGTCTGATTTTTTTCCCTACTAAAATATAGCAGGTGCTTACAGCTATGTCTGACACACTGTAGCACTCACTAAATATCAGTGAGATTTGCAGGCCCAGAGAGTTTCTTTTCTGCCATTTGAAAGAGAAAAATTTAGATGGGTGAAAAAGCCCTGTATGAACTAAGTGTCCCATGTAGATGACCGCTTTAGTACTTTATGAAGATGGATAGTCAAAGCTGCCTTTGCAAGTGGGCCAGCACAATCTATCTCTCCTGCCCTGAGGAAGAGCCGTTCAAGTTGGTAGGTGCACAGAGAAGTTGTGCTTCTGGACTAAGGCCACACAGCTGGTTGGTGGCAGAACAAAGGTCCTGCATTTTGTCCGGAGCCCTTTGGACATTTCTATCTTCCATCCAATAGGACTTTGGTGGCAGATATATTTTTATAAGGTCTACCTGTCCTACAAGCCAGGGAACAGGGTGTCATAGGGTTCCTACAAACCAGTTGCATCTCCATGTTGCAGGCCCAGGGTACAGATTTCTCCCCTGCGAGACTGCCCTTCAAGTCCACGTCCGCTGCTGCTCACCTCCCTGTCTCTGGGCAGTGGGTCATGGAATAGAACAAAACAGGACAGAAATTACAGAGACATAAAAATAAATTCATAAAGAAAGGGCCATGCTTTCCAAGGAAGGAGCAGCCTTGACTTTGCTAGGCCTTGATCAGCAAAAGAAAAGTAAGCCCTGGGAGGCCATGTCCAGGCTCACCTTAAGTCAGTGCAGCCAGCAGACACTCCCTATGCCTCGTCTTCCATCACTGTTCTTTGCAAAATTAGCTTGTTAACAAGGACACAGGAGGAGGCCTGAAGGCGAACCCCAAAGAAAAGACTGAGTGAGCTTTGCTCTGCAAGACCTACAGAGAACTTTCCCAAGGGAGGCCCCTTCACTCTCAACCCATTTACCACCCCTGGACATTTCTCTGTTGGAAAATAGGGAAGACTTTTCAATGAGGGGCACAGTCTCTGGCCCCATTTTCCAAGCCCAGGCTTGAGTAAATCACACCCTCCAACCAATGCCTGTCTCCCACTTTGTTTTGGTAAAGGCGGTGGGCCTTAGGACCTCCAAGCCCCAGAAATAGTAATGAGACAGAAGTCATGCCAGGTATGATGAGCGGTGAAGGATGAACAGGGCCAGCCTAAGCAGGAATTAACTCTGCAGGAAACTAACTCTGGGAGGCAGAGGCTTCCATGTGCTGTGCAGGGCTGAGCTCAGGGAGCTGCATGGACATGGAGGGGAACCAGGCCTTCTTAGAACTTCCTGGTAGACAAGAGACACCACATCAAGAGGTGTCATAACCATTTGGGCTGCAAAGATGCTTTTCCCTGGTTGGTCCTGCCTGGGGAGGTGGTCCTGGCTGGGTTGGTTCTTCTGGCTAAGTTATAGAGGTTTTGGCAGATCATCTTTGGAGTAGATCTCCCCAGTGAATAGCTGCTGTCACTGTTGATATAAATGCCACATGTTCTACAGCTGCTCACATAAGGAGAAAATTCATACCAAGCCACTTACCTCCTCAAAAGTGGTCACCTATTTACCAAGAATTCCATCTCAACAAGAAGGTGCAGAATAAATACTGAACTGAGAGACGGATGGGAGCCCAGTCAGAGGAAGGACACGTTACGGTGGCATCTGGCTCCATGGTGTCCATCTGCTCAGATAGTGGCAACTGTGGGCCACTGCACTTGCACAAGCTGCATGACCCTGAAGGCCAGCAGGAGGGGGCTTGCCATTTATTGCACTCTCTGTTAAACAGAAGGAACCTGCCGGGTGGAGAAAAGATCTGCCCTATGTAAGAGGAGGATGAGACCTGCATCCTGTAAGGATGCCAGCAAGAGATGTTCCCTCATTTGTCTCCAGAAGATGGAGGATCTGGAAGGTGACAGGAGCAGGAGCCAGCCCAAAGCCTCCATAAGCTCCACAAACAGCACAACCAACTGGCGACCGAGTATTTGTACACACAGGCCACGGGAGATAGTTCTCTTTCAAACCAGCACAGATCTTCAGGCCACAGAGGAGCTGCACGGCCCAGGAGAGAGATGGCGTCTTCTGCGGTCTGTGCTTGAGGTTGTCTGTCCACAAAAATCTGTTATCGGGAATGTTTGTCTTAAAATTCAGGACTTGTCCATAGCTCCCTGCTGAGGGGAGAATGTGCTCTGTAAAGTCTCTGCCTGAGACCACATGGATGAAGGCCCTGCCTACCTGCCTGTGCGCTGCCGTCTCTGAACAGCCTGCTGTGGCCTGCGGCACTTGTACCCATGTCCCCAGGCTCAGTGTCCACCCTGGGCAGGCAGGGGCAGCAGTCCATGAATTAAGCATCACAACATGATGTCTCCCATGACAGCTGTGAGGTTCACAGAGATGATGGAATTGCCTGGGGCTGCAGAGTGAGCTGCAGTCTGACTTTAGACCAGATTCTCTCTTTCTCTCTCTCTCTCTCTCTCTCTCTCTCTCTCTCTCTCTCTC
>LOJH01033693.1:887-16218 GCA_001685095.1 Ellobius talpinus | reverse complement strand
GCTTGCTGCCTGCAGTCTTAGTGAAACAAAGGAACTCCTGCCTGGTTGCACTCACCCTTCCATCCCAGCCCCAAAACAGGCTGAGCTGGGGGATCTTATGACCCCAAAGAAAGGAAGAGGTGCCTTGGCACAAGCTGGGATGGGATAGGAAGAGAAAGGCAGTAGCCGGGGAGAGAAGCCCCTGCAGAATGACCAGTAAGTTTAGGAGGTTGAGGAATGACTGTGTTCCCTTTCCGGGGCTTCTGCCGGCCAGTCAGGAACACACTCACCCCTCCGATGGATCTTCTAGGACATGGTCAGGGCCCCTTGCTGGCCAGGGACCTCACAGACAAAAGGACTAGCTTGCTGCCTGCAGGTTTAGTGAAACAAAGAAACTCTTGCCCAGTTGCACTCCTCATGATGATTTCATGTAGTTAATCTACATACTATTGAGGAGTATTCCTTTTGTACCTAAGTTGCCAGTTTCTTTTTCAATCACAGAGTATGTTGATTTATTTAAAATACTTTGCATCTGTTGAGATGATGTTTATCTTCATTCTGCTGATGTGATGTGTCACATTTATTGCTTGCAGCCCTGGGATGAGACCAACTTGAACATGGTGTAGGATCCTTTTGCTGTACTGTTAAATTTGGTGTGCTGGTTTATAGTGATGTTTTCAGTTTATAATATTATAGTTTATAAGATGATGCTCAATAGTGTTCCTTCTCTTCATCCTGCTTTACCTCATCCTCCTCCTGTTCTTTCTCCTGAACTGCCTCTTCCTCTCCTTTGTTTTCCTTCTTTTTAATATAGTCTTGTACAGTTTAACTAGCAGGGACATCCCAACTTGATATAACAAGTTTGGGAGAGTCTCTTCACTTTCAGGTCTATGTACTACTTTGAGGGAAAAATGGCACTAATTCTTCAAAAGTGTAGAAAAAAATAATCCAAAGTCACCTGGTCTGGATTTTTCTTTGTTGGAAGACTTTCTAACTGATTTAACTACACAGTTTGTTCTTAGTCCATTCATATGTACATTCTCTTGGTTTAATGTTCATGTTTTCTAAACTTCATTTTGATATCACATGCTTTTCCAGAATACTTTCTAAGACTCATTATACTTCTGATTTATCAGTTGTTTCCTTTTTCATATCTGTTGTTTCTTGTGAGTAACTTTTCTTATATTTGGTAAGTACAGTACAGCAAAAGCTTTTCAACTATATTTTGTGTTTCTTTGGGGGGGATTTGAGATGGGTTTCTTTGTGTAGCTTTGAAACCTATCCTGGAACTCACTCTGTAGACCAGACTGGCCTCAAATTCATTGAGATCCAAGATCCAATTGCCTCTGCTTCTCAAGTGCTGGGATCAAAGGTGTGCACCACCACTTCCTGGCCTACATTTTGTGTTTCTTTGTGTGTGTTTTATATGTATCTCAAATATTTCTATTCTGATATTTGTTATTTCTTGCATGGTAATTTTACACTTGCTTGTTCTTACTCTTTAAGAGGCATTATTAGATTATTAGTTTGAATTCTTAAAAAAATACACATTGCTATAAATGTTCCTCTTGGAACTACTTTGGTTTTATCCCTCAAGTTTTAACACATTTCCATTTCAATTTGTTTTGAGAGAAGTTTTAATTTATTTTTTTGATTTCTTGAATGTTCTGTCATTCACTCAGTTGTGTGTGTCTTTAGTCTCCGTGCCTTTTTATGATTTCTAAGTTTAATTTTGCTGTTGCTTTATTACATTGGGATAAAATGTTGTAAAATACAAATGCTTGCAAATCAAAGTCACTCGATATTTTTGATAACATGGTCATCATGCAGTGAGTGCCTTATCTCAACACTGTGTTGTCAGAGAAAACAGCTGCTCTCTGATTTACATTTGCCTTGGCTGGAAGTATTATTTGCCTCCCTTCACACTCACTATGCCTTTCCTACCGAAGCGCATTTCTTGGAGGCAGCAAACTTCCAGGCCTTGTGGGTTTGTTTATGAAATCCATTTAGATTGTGTCTTTTAGAGTTTGCTTCTTTGTGCCTTGTTTTTAATTTCCTTTGTTTTGGTGAAAAGTTTTAGGCAGCCTAGGCTAGCCTTTAATTTGTTGTGTAGCCTAGGATGACCTTAAACTTATGATCTTCCCACCTCCACCTCCCAAGTGCTGGGATTAAATACAAGGCTTCGTGCATACTAGGAAAGCATGCTACCACTTGAGCCACATCTCTGGTTCCTCTGTCTGTGTCTTCCAGTTGAATAATCTATCCTGTTCACATACGGGATTATTATTGCTAGGTAAAAGCATTCTCGACCCTAGATTTTCCTCTAGTTGTTTTCAATAGTGTCTATATTTTATTTCCCTGTGAAGATCCTTGTGCCAGGCCTTATGGCTTAAATTCAGTCTCCAGAACCCACAAAGAGGCAGACAACTGAATCCTATAGTTGACCTCTGACTTCTATATTTATGCAGTGGTACAAATATGTGTGTGAGTGTACTCATATGCAAAATAAATAGATAAATGAAAAAATAAATGGCTAGGAGTTGAATTATTATACCCATTTAGGAGTTGAATTATTATACCCATTTAGGAACGGGAAAGGGAAAGTATACTGTGGACTTGTAGCTTCTTTCTACCAGACAGTAATGAAATGCCCCAAAACTGTAGGAATTTACTGAAAGCCAGTTGAAGTCAGCCTGTGCCTCCCCCACTAACTAAAGGAAAGTGTGTGCATACAATTAAAGCTGATAGTAGAAAATTAAAACCCACTAAACTTGTAGAGCTGACTTGGGGTTTAAACGCTTATGCTGCTCTTGCTGTAGACCCAAGTTCTGTTCCCAGCATCCACACCAGCAATTCACAACACCTGTAGCTCCAGATCCAGAGATTCTAGTGCCTTTGGCCCCTGAAGCACCCGTACTCAAATACCTGCACATAATTAAATAAAAGAAAAACTAAAACCTATTGAACAAAAAAATTGATGAAAATGGAATGTAATTCCTTAGAGCAGAATGCCAACTATTAAATGTAAAAAAAAGGAAGTGAAAAGTCATTGTTTGCAATCACAGTACCATTTAAAACAAGAAAACATGAGGAATGAATGCTAAAATGTTTTCTAGAAAACCCAGTATTTATGTATTCTCTTTGTATCCACTATCTACCATTAATTACTAAGAGAAAATAACTTGGTAGTTAAGGTCAGCTACTGCACTGGCTGATCCAAATTGACATCACCAGCAACAGACAAACTGACAGTCTCCCTCCATGACATGTTGCCCTGAGATAAACTCAGCATCACTTCTGTGATGTAACCGCCCGAAAGTAATCATGAGGAAATGCCAAACTATCCCAAGTTGAAGGGCATTGCACAAAATAACTGGTTTGTACTTTTCAAAACTGTCAGGGTCATGAAAGATAAAGAATATGCCAAGGGACCTGTTCAGGCTGAAACAAGTTAGGAGATATGACAATTGAATACATCCGATTCCTAGTCTAAATCTGAACTAAAAAATGGAATTAGAATATTGTTTGTAAAGTAGGTTTTTTCTGAGTTGAGGTTGATTTACTAATTATGGTTTTGTGGGTAGGTAAGAGGGGCCCTCTGTCTTTTAGCAAAGAAACTTTAAATGGGGTTACTAAGCATCATGGGTACTACACACTCTAAGTTGGTCTAGGAATAAATACTTAGATGAAACAATGCTTTACCAAATGTGATATACGAATCCCGAGTAAAACAATGTCAGCATTATGCCAAATGTTATACTAATCCCAAGTAAAATAGTGTAGGAATAATGTACAGACCTCCCTCTTGGCCACCTGGCCTAAGGTGTTAACAGCATATTTTACCCTTGTCCTCACCTTCCTCCAACTTCATACAAATGTATTAAACATACATTTTCCCCACAGCTTCTCTTTCTAACATAGAACCATCCCACTACGAACTTGGGACTGGGGGAAAAAGTATTGTGGACTCGGGATAGGCTGAAAATCAACACCACTTTTATTAATATCAGAATGACTGTAAAAGTAAATATGGACATCTCCTATGGGGTTCTCCCACCAGTTCTCTGCCTACTGTGTACTTAAACATCTTCATGGAACCATTACAGAGAGTTCTTATGTGTAGTTGGGTTGTCTCTGTAGACTAGACTCCGGAGTTACAGATTGACATGTTCAATCATAAGAAGTATCCATCTTAATGTTTTAGCATGATATCCCACACATATACACACTGTGCAGTTTAAATTAAGTTAAACGTATCTATCCTCTCCAAGATTCATCTTTTCTTTGTGGAGAAAACTTTAGTCCCACAGCCAAACATTAGGAGGAGCTTAGGAAGTCCTTCAGAGGAGCGGGAGGAAGGATCAGAGGAACCAGAGGGAAGAGGGCCCACAAAATCAGCTGACCAGGACTCATAGGGACTCACAGAGATCAGAGAGCCTGTAGGGGTCTCACCTAGGTTCTTTGTATATAAGCTATGGTTGTGTAGTGGTGTTCTTATGGGATTCCTGACAGAGGGAGTGGGGACAGTCTCTGACAATTTTGCCTGCTCTTGGGACCCTTTTCCTTTTACTGGGTTGCTTCCTCCAGCCTTGATGTGATGATATGTGCTTTGTCTTATAATAACTTGCTATACCGAGTTTGATTGATGTCCCTGGGAGGTTTGCTCTTTTATGACGAGAGGGCAGATATAGGGGAAAGGCGAGGTAGTGGTGGGGAGACTTGTGGGAGGGGAGGGAGAAGAAACTGTGCTTGGTATGTAATATATGAGAGAAGATTTAAAAAAAACCTATCTTCCAGCTTTTGGAAAAGCACAGTACATTGCAGGCATCTGTTGCTACCTTAAAAATAACTCATTTAACTACCAGCAATAAATAGAAAAGAGCTTTTCTGCATTGTCAGTATGGACACTTTTTAAGTTTGCTCCTCTCTGCTACTGACAAGGAACTAAATTTCTTTTGTTAGAAACTGTCATTTTATTTTGTCCTTCCTTTTCTTCTCTATGCTAATATTTTTGCTCATCATTGTGAGGTTATCTACCCATGAGTGGCTCCTAGTTTACAGTTTGATGTGGGACTCCCCTCCATATGCTGTGAATATGTTTTATTTCCAGTGTTTAATAAAGAAGCTAATTTGGCCGATGGCAGGACAGAATATAGCCAGATAGAGAAAACTAAACTGAATGCAGGGAGAAAAAAGGCTGAGTCAGGGAGACAGCATGTAGCTACCAAAGGAGAAAGACACTAGAACCTTACTGGTAGGCCAAAGCCTCATGGTGATACGTGGATTAATAGACATGGGTTAATTTAAGAGTTAGCTAGGAATATGCCTAAGCTATTGGCCAAATAGCGTTGCAATTTATATAGTTTCTGTGTGATTATTCAGATATGGGTGTCCGGGAAATTAACGTGCAGTCTCTGCTTACAAAGGTTTGCATTTTAATTGAATTGGTGGCTACACGTTAATATAGGGTACATACGATCATTTGTATAGTCAGATATGACTTTGCCTTGAATTCTAGCTAGCACTGTTATATTGAAATTGTAAAACTTTCATCATTTAAACATCAATTATATATAAATACAGTACAGTTAGCTATTTCAAAAATATATGAAAATATGCTCATGTCATGAATCACTTAAGGAAATACAAATCAGCACCACAATGATGAGTCACACCGCCACAGATAGGGGTTTTTTTCTTCTGAAGAGGATCTAGAGGGAAAGGAGGCACACATACAACTTTTGTTGCCCATACCCATGCCTCACTTTTCCATCTTACCCAGCCCAGGTACACATGCACTCACAGTCCCTGTTAATGAATATTCTAGCTCCAGGTGAATATATGAGAAGAAGCATATGGGCCACTCCTAGCTCTTCTTTATCAGTAAACACTAACTGATTCAATCCTACATAGCCTTACTGGTCTATCAAAGCTCTTGGTCCTCTTGACTCAATGTTCATAGCCTGTGGGTCCAGAAAATTCTCCATTTCATGTACATCTTCCCATTTGTCAGTTTTCCCAAACTAAGTCATAAATGCCTCTGTCATTGCTTGTCTCCTTTTCACCACTAATTCTATTTTTAACTTGTATCTTTTATTAAAGCATATTAATTATAATCATTATTGAGGCTACTGTATATTTCCACAAATGTATGTTTTGTATATTGATCATAACCAATTGCCCCTTTCCCTTTCTCCTTAGTACCCAACTATGGTGACAGGCTAGTGACTTGTAGTTCTAATTCACATTTAACTAAATGATTAGTAACATTGAGCATATTTTCATTTATTTGTTGTCAATACCTATTTCTTTTGAAAATGTATTGATTCAGCCCATGTATTATTTAAAATGAGGATTACTTGTGTTTTGTTACTATTTTTAGCTCTTGATATATGTAATATTAGGCTTTGGGGGGGTTAGATGCCAAGCGTTTTGCATTCTGAATTTTATCTTTTTATTCCTTTGACACCTTGCCTTACTATATAGGTATATTGTTTTGTTTTGTAGCTTAATTTCATTCCGTCTATCTAGTTTTATTTTGTGTCTTATAGTTCAGATCTTCTACAATTGTCTTCAATTGTTCCTGCTATCCTCTTCTAGTTGGTTCATCTCACATTAAAGTCATTAACTGATTTTAAGTCAATTCTTCCACAACATAAGAAATGGTAGTCAATTTTCCATGTTCTGATTTTTAAATTCCAGTTTTTTCAGCATTATTTATTGAACTCTTCCCTCCCATTCAATGTGTATTTTTATCACCTTGGTCAAGAGTCATTTGGCCTGGATGTGTAGATTTTGTCTTAGTTGTCTATTCTAGCCTGTTGGTCTATGTGTGTTTTCCTGCTGGTATTTTATTTTCTATGTTTATATGGTATGTCTTGAAGTCAAATCTTCAAAGCGTCAAGTCTATTTTTTAATGTGAGTATGGGTGTTTTGGTGTACCCTTTAAGTACGTCTGTGTACGGAACTATATCCTGTAGGGTACTACATGTTTCCCTAGTCACCAAGGCCAGAGTAGGGTTTTGAATGCCTTGCAATTTGCAGATCCGGGCAATTGTAAGTGGCACTGTAGAGGCTTGAGAATCTAACCATGGTCTTCTGGGAGAGCATCAAATGCTTTTCATCACTAAGCTGTCTCTCTAGCCCCCAGCCAATCTTTTTTGTTCAAGACCACTTTGTCTTTGTAGATATGTGTGTGTGCACACATGCACTTCTACATGAATTTCAAGATTTCCCCCTAGCTCTACTAAAGAATGTCATTGGCATTTTAATAGGAATCATATCACTGTGGGTAAGAGGGGCATTTTAAGACCTATTCTTTTAATTTATGAATTTGTAAATGTGATAGTTTAATTGCCAACTTGAAATAATTTAGATGCACCTGAGAAGAGTTTCAATGAGGGATTATATTTATCAAATTGGCCTATGGGCATGTCTGAGTTCTGGTGAACTTTTCTTGGTTTCCTAAATTGGTGTGGAAAGACTCAGCTTGAAAGTGGGTGACACTAGTTCTGGATTTGGGGCCCTGGGCTGTATAAGAATAGGAAAAGCTAGCTGAGGATCAGACACACATGCATTTATTTCTTTTTGCTCTGGAGTGAGGATGTGATGTGACCAGACCTGGAACAGCAAGCAGAAATGAACCTTTCTCAAAAATGAGTTGTTTGTGTGAGGATGCTTTTTCTGCACAGCAAGATAAATGAAAGTAGGACAACAGGTTTTTCCTTTTTTTGTGACTTCTTCATTTTATTTAAGAAACCTTGTGTAATTTTCCTTGTGGAAGTCCTTTACCCTCTGGTGATTTCTTAATCTGGGAAAAGGGAAAAACTTCCATGGTTCCTTAAGAAATTTGGTGGTGGTGTATACAAGTGTTACTACGTTTGCATGTTACATCCTTCCTCTTCACAAAATTTGCTGACATTTTGATTCCCTTTTGGTGTGGTTTTTAAGCATTTCTGTGTACAGAATGATATCCTACTGTCTCTACACCTCTTCTTTTCTCTGACTTTTGTTTTCCTGATGAATTGCTCTGACTAAAACTTCTAGTATTCTGTTGCTTAAGAGTCATGGGAGTGGTTGCCCCTTGATTTGTTCATGGTGCCACAGGAAAGGTTTTTTTTCCTGTTATGCCTCATTTAGTACATGTTGGCTATTGTAGCTCTAAGGTTCTGAGATGTAATCTTCTGGACCTAAATCCTTCATGGCTTTTTATTAAAGGCATATGAAAGTTCATCATATAATTATATGTCTGCTAAGGCAATTTAAAGATATTTATCTTTCAGACTATTAATGTGTAATGATATATTTATTTGTCTTCTTTGAGTCATGTATGAATCTTTGTTATTAAACCAATTTGATCCTGGTATATGATTATTTTGATATGCTATCGAAATTTGAAATTAATGTGTTGATATTTTCTTGAGGATGTTTGCATGTGTATTTATGGAAGATACTAGGCTAGACTCATATGCATGTCCAGCAATTCAGTACAGCAAAATGATGCAGTGGTATATGAAATTCACGTTCAAGAGTCATGCAACTGAGTTATAATGTATCATGTATCAGTCAGGTGGTGGGGGCACACACTTTTAATTCCAGCACTTGGGAGGCAGAGGTAGGAGTTCAAGGCCAACCTGGTCTCTACAAAGTGAATTCCAAGACAGCTAGTACTGTTTGCAGAGAAACCCTGTCTCAAACAAACAAACAAATAAAAATAACTCATATTTCAAGGAACTTTATGAATTTTGTGTTGGCTACATGGATGGATGTTCTTGGCCATGAGTTAGACACACCTGATAGAGGTTTCTTCTGTTTTATTTCCTTGTCAGGTTTGGGTAAGAGGCTAGTCATAATTTCACAACATAATTTTTAAAATTTTTTCTTTTGTTTTGAAACATCACCTGGGAATTGACATTGTTGTGTCAAGTTTGCAGAAACTCAACAGTGAATCCATGTTGTGTGAATGATTTATGAAGTTTATTTTATATTGACTAATCTCATTTATTATTACTGGTCTTTTCAGTTATTTTGTGTCTGCTTGATTAAAATCAGTAATTAGATATGGCCTGTAATTTTTAACTAATGTGGATTTTCTAATTCTTTAGCATATAGTTTATACAAGAATCCCTAATTTTTCTTTATATTTCTGTGATAGTACATGTAACATCTCCTTTTCTTCCTGATATACTTTACTTTTGTTTATTTGTACATGATAATGAAATTCATGGTGGTGTTTCCATATAGAAGAAAAGCCTAGAGTCACATACAGGGACCACAGACTTTTTCATTGTCCCTTTTCCTCATACCATGTAACACTCAATAATTACTGATCTGCTATCAGGCCATTTCTTTTTTTAGTTGCAAAATCCAAAAGAGCATATAATACTCAATTCTATATGCCTGCTAATTTCACTTAAATAAAAGGCATCTATTTTTCTATCAATAACAAGAAATCATTCTTTCCAGGCCTAAATCCTACTCCATTGTGAATCTACTTCAAATTTTACTTTTCTATTCATGTGACCTGGTAACTTATCTACATTTGTGAATGGAGATGGGAAAAGTAGGCAGATGAGTATGTCTTTGGTTTGGGTTTGATGATTTCATTTCTCTTAGAGATACACCCAGATATAGGATATTTTAATAGTGTGTGACAAACCTCCTTTTAAATTTGGGGATGAAGTGACTCTGGCCATCTTGAGCATGGTAAGCATGGCTCTGGCGGGCTTGCCCTTCTCCCTAATTTCTCTGCCTTGCTAAAAACCATTAGATTACATTCCTAAAATTAGTCACCAAGGTCTATTTCCTTATTTGGCCACTTCCTCCTCCTGAAGCTGACCACCAAAATCCAGCAATCAAAAGCCCTCTTTGATTCACCTAGTTAACATACCCAATTAAAATTAAGCACCTCATCCTCTAACACAGGGTTTCCTCCTTTACCTTTATAAACCACATTTTGCCTATGAGCCAGGTCAGTCTCCTCTCAATCCAGAGGTGTCGCTCTGAGACAGATACCTCATTCCCTTTCCCTTCTCCCTAGTCCTCTGTCTCCTTTTACCACCACATCCTAGTCCATTCATTCTAACACAGACCTCCCCTTTTCCTCCTCTTAAAAACTATACTTGTAAGGTCATTTCCTGCTGTTTTCTACCTCAGGCAAAACGCATCTACTTCAACTTTTCTTCCCTGGTGTGGGAAGTCCTTCTGTATATGTGTTGCTTTTGTTGATTAATGAATAAAAAAGCTGTCTTGGCCTGTGAGAGAGCAGACTAGAGCTAGGCAGAAAAACTAAACTGAATGCTAGGAGAAAGTAGGCAGAGTCAGTGAGATGCCATGTAGCCACTGCAGGAGACAGACACATAGGAACCTTGCTGGTAAACCATGAGCCTTGTACTAAAATATAAAAGAATGGAAATGGGTTAATTTAAGATATAATAGTTAGCCAGAAATATGCTTAAGCTATTGGCCACACAGTATTACAATTTGCCAGGAAACAAACAAGCAGCCTCTGCCTACACTTCCTAACTTAATAAAGGCTCTCTCTGTGAAAACAGGTGCTTGGGTGTAGTCTGTGCCTAATCTGGGATCCTAAAGGAAGCCCCTACTGTTTGGGGGTCTCCTTCAGCAGGGACTCTCTGATCTCTGTAGAAACTGGACTCAGATTTCTAACAGTGTATACTTGTATTTTTTTCTTCATATCTCCTCCAGAGTATGAGTCCTCTAGAATTCTTTATTCAGATAAGACATTTCACCTGGATGACATGGTTCTTTATTAAAGCTTTGGGTTTCACATATTTGATTTCAGAATGATGTTATCCATCTTTTCAGAGATTACTAAACTTCAGTTATTCTTTAAGTACCAACTGACATTTGTTTTTAGATGTTTGAGATTTTTTTTTACTGTTTTCCATAGTAGTGATGCTAATTTTAAAGATTTATATTATCTTATGTTTCTTTGTTGCTTTTGTTTGGGAATATACCCAAGAAATGCCCAATCACCAATCACACTACAAAAGCATTTGTTCAACTATATTAATAGCAGCATTATTTGTAATAGCTAGAACCTGGAAACAACCTAGATGCCCCTCANCTTGAATTTTGCATGCAAATGGATGGAAATAGGAAACACTATCCTAAGTGAGATAACCCAGACCCAAAAAGACGAATATGGTATGTACTTACTCATTAGTCAACTCTAGCCATAAACAAAGGACTTTGAGCCTATAATTCACGATCCTAGAGAACCTAAGTAATGAGGTGAACCCAAAGATTCTCTCCCATTCTATGGACTGTTGCTTCTCTACCCTGTCATTTCTTTACCTGTGTAGAAGGTTTTTAGTTTCATGAAGTCTCACTTGTCAATTGTTGGCTGTAATTTTTGTGCAAATGAAGTCCTACCCATATAAGATGTGGATTGCTATCAATGTCTTCTTTTAGGAGTTTCAGTGTTTCAGGTTTAGCTGTTCGATCTATTTGGAGTTAGTTTTTTGCAAGGTGATAGATAAGAGTCTAAGTCCATTCTTCTGCATCCAGTACCCCAGATCCATTTGTTGAAGATGCTCTTTTCTCCAGGTTAGGTTTTTCCACATCTTTGTCAAATATTATGTGGCAGAAGTTACATGTGCTCATGTTTGGGTCTTTACTTTTATATTGGTCTAAATGTCTGTTTTGTGCCAGTACCATATTGATTTTATTATTATGGCTCTGCAATATAACTTAAGAGCTGGAATTGTAGTCCTTCCAGCATTATTCTTTTTGTTCACAATGTATTTTGACTATCCAGGGTCTTTCTGGTTCCATATGAATTTTAAGATAGTGTTTTTTTTCTTGTTTCTACAAGGAATGAGATGGAGATTTTGATTGAGACTGCATTGAGTATGCAAATAGACTTTGGTAGAATTGCCATTTTCACAATGTTAATCTACCAATCCATGAGCATGGAATGCATTTCCATTGTTTAGTCTCCCTGTCTCTTCATTCAGAGATTTAAAATTTTCATTCTAGAGCTCCTTCACTTATTTTAGATTAGGCTTATTCCTGGATATTTTATTTTTCTTTGAAGCTATTGTAAAGGAAGTGTGTCCATAACCTCTTTCTCTGTCTGTTTGTTGTTGGTGTTTAAAAAATTGCTATATGCAAGTTGATTCTGAATCTCGCCATATTGCTGGATAATAACCAGGTGCTGCTGCATTTTAAAAGTCAAAAGTCCAAGGTCTCTTCTGAGATTCATGTCAATCTCTTCATTATAATCCCCTCTAAAATAAAAATTTAAAAAAAAAACAGACCAAATACTTCCAACATGCAATGGCACAGGGTATACATTTCCATGTCAAAACATAGGGAATAGAGGACAGTGAGAAAATACTGGACCAAAGCAAGATCAAAACTCAGATAGGCAAACTCCAAGCTCTGCATTTCCATGTCTGATGTCAAAGTGATCTTCAGATCTCCAACTCCTCCCAGCTCTGTTGATTGTAACACACTTCTTTCTCTTGGGCTGGTTCCACTCCCTGTTAGCAGCTTTCCTTAGCAGGTAGATGACAACTCTGACATCTCTAACATCTTGGGATCTCCAGGACAATTCAGGCTTCACCTTCAGAACTTCACACAATGGCCCCTCCAGGAAGGAACATCCCTGACACACATCTGACCTTTATAATCCCTTTCTTGTATCCTCGACTCTAAAGCCAGAATCACGTGGCTGAAGCTGCTAAGTTCTGCTGCTTTCAGGGGTTGGAACATAGTCCCCTTATTCAAATACATTTTCACAAGCTTTCTTCTTTTGATGGCTTCCTTTACTGCCTAAGCTTAGCTGTCCTGGAACTCAATCTGTAGACCAGGTTGGCTTCAAACTCAGAGATCACCTGTCTCTGCCTCCCCTAAGTGCTGGGATTAAAGGTGTGCACCACCACACCTGGTCCTAAACTTTTCTGTTAATTCATTTTCACAAGTTGGAAGATTAGCTGGGTGAGGTCTTTCCTTGAAGTCACCACACCCTTTTATTCATTTATCATCAGGTTTGTCTTTAAACTTTTTATCTCTTTGAGCACTGGACTTGACTCTATTACCCTTCCTGGTGCTCCTTTTCTTCTCAAACAGTACGTTTTATATTTTCCTTGCTCAGCTTTCTCCTTTTTATTACAGAACTTCATAAAACTAGCCACTGAAAGTGGACAAAAATGTATAGTGCAAGAAGACCAATAAAAAAAAGAAGAAAAGACTAGCCACTGATAACCAAACAACACAGTCAATACTAAGTAGCTTGTCTGGAATTCTCTTCTGCTAAGGCGATCAATAGCTTTTCAATTTAGCCTTGGGTAGACCTTTTTGGACAAAGGCAGAAAGCAGCCACATTTCATTCTTCCCCAAAATATCACAAGAATCTTCCCCACATGCTAACACTCTTCTCCTCTGAAAGGTCCTGATCTGGACCACCACAGCTCAAATCACCCAATCACCACTGTTCTCGAAGCTCCTACTTGCATGGCTCATTAAACCCTGCTTAGAGAATTCTACTGGTTTCTTAATCCAAAGTCCCAATGTCCACATTCTTCCAAATAAAAGTACATTCTAGACTATCACAGCATTACCCCAGTTCCTAGTACCAACTTCTGTCTTAGTTAGTTAGGGTTTCTATGGCTGTGAATGGACATCATGACCATGGCAATTCTTATACAGGAGAATATTTGAGTCTAAAGTGCAGGTTCAGAGGTTTAGTCCACTATCATCATTCGGGGAAACATGGTGGCATAAAGGCAGACAGGGTTCTAGAGGAACTGAGAGTTCTAAATCTGGATCAGCAGGCAGCAGGAAGAGAGAGAGGGAGAGAGACTGGGACTGGTTTAAGCATTTGAAACCCCAAAGCCCACCACCAGTGACACACATCATCCAGCAAGGTCATACCACCTAATAGTGCTACTCCCTGGTGACTAAGCATTCAATTCTGAGTCTATGGGGAGCATTCCTATTCAAACCATCCCAGTTCTGACTCCAGCTTAAAAACACACGCTGCTAGTCTTACCCTCGGTCTCAGAGAGCAAGCTCCCAATTTCCTTTCTGTGACATGTCCACCATCTCTGTGTTACAACACGTATCCCCTCTACTGCTGAGCAATCGGTGAGTTTGAGTCTGTCACTACACTTGTTCATGTGGGATTTATCTAGAAGCTGCCCAGAGTGTCACTGGAGCAGTGTGTGGGTTTGACTTGGGAAGTTGGGAGGATGGGGGCTGCTATTCTGCTAGAGTAACCACTTTGTTCTGATGACTCCTGGGTTCCTGGGAAATCATGTGAGACCATTTTCCAAAGCCATGCTACTGTGCAGGTTTTAGGTTATTAATCTAGAAGGGCTGCCAGTCTGTGAGGATTGGTATGGTGGGACTCCTTCCTTCGCGCTTGCCCCTGCAGAGGAGAGACTGCCTCTTTCTCTGCTCTGGAGACAAGACGGTAGATGACAGAATACTTTTTCCTTACTACGATGTGGCCTTAGGTCTCTGAACCTTACAGGGTTCCCTGTCTGCCTCTTATTCATTTTCAGTGTCATCCATGGCTACCCACCTGAAAATGTGGCTCCCCAGCTGTTACTGTGGCCCTTTTCTGTGGATGTGAGTGATGGACACCTGTATTTAGCCATATCTGTATTTAGCCCCCTAAAGTCACTTATGTGTTACTCATTTGCAAAGCTATTCATTTCCTAAATTGTCTAATATTTTTCCTTTATTGTTCTTATTTTAAAATGTCCATCATCAACCCAACTGTTATTTACATTTAGGGTGAGTTAAGAATCCATTTGTTTTCATATTGTGGGCAATAAGTTATACCAGGGTCTTTTATTTAGAAGACCACAAAGAAAAGGTTTTCCCACAAATAGAAGCCATCTCTTTTATATACGAAGTTCCCATGATTTAGGCATATGTATGGTTTTTTAATTTTGTGCCAACACTATTCACCCTTTCTTGGTCCATGGCCTCCTAAGTTGAGGAGCTAGTACGGTAAATCTCATGCTTGAAAGGTCAAGGTCAATCCTTTGCTGCTTTAATTTTCTAAGTTAGTCTTTTGTATTTGTCCAGAAGAATGCAGTCTCTATTCTACCTGGATAAAAAGATACAGATGTGGATAAGTTAGGTAGCTAGTAAGGGACCATGAGGGAGGAGAGAATTATCCAAGGAAATGGAAATAGAATGAACATATTGTTATAGAGAACAGACGAATTAAGTAGGGAGGGAAGAGTAGAAGACTGGGTAAAGGGGAGACTATAGAATGAGGTGGGACAACACTAAAGACCTTTTGAAAAGTCATATGAAAACCAACTACGGTAGAATCTCTCTCTCTCTCTCTCTCTCTCTCTCTCTCTCT
>LOJH01033692.1:0-15858 GCA_001685095.1 Ellobius talpinus | reverse complement strand
TCTTTATTAACCAATGAAAGTAACACATAGACAGATAACCCTCTTCCATCAGCAAAGAAGCATTCTATATCACATTAAAAGGTGATTTGTGTTTAAATATCATTGTGTTCCTTTGTTATCAATTGTGTTTTAGTTTATGCACAACTTTTGTGGTATTCTGAGAAGCAGTTCATAAGTGTGAATGACAAGGTTAAGACACTCATGTTTAGATGATGCAGAAGGGCAGATATCTGGGGATGTGCTTACCTTTCATGCTATAGGAAGGGATTGTGATAAAAGAGAACCAAGAAGATGCTCCCAGCATTTGGACTTAATTATCCACTGTTGTTGTAGTTTGTCCCTGGGTGGTCTACAGGCTTGCCCTAAACTGGGTCCTAGGACCTGTTCAAGTTTAGTGGATCTAACACTGGGAGGTGAGCAGAGGCAGGGATGCGGGCTGGCAAAGATGCTGTCTACCTCCTTGATCCTGTTGCTTCATCTGATAGCTGAGTTTCAGATCTGAGATCAGGAGCCAGACTTTACACTGTACTGACTGAGTTAGTTTAGATTACTATGTTACTTCAAAGACTCAGTTTCTTTGTCTAAGAATTTTCTTCATTCAATTGATGCTGATGTAACACCAGCCACTACATAGGAGGATGCTATCTCTACAGCCACAGAGTGGATGAAGTGAAGTACTGTCTCTGAAAGCTCTTTGAAACAGATCCTCTTATTGAGTGGTTTTTTTGATGCATGTGGACATGTGCTTGTGTGGGTATGAGTTCATGTGTGTATACAGAAACATACATGTACAGGAGAGGCATGTGGAAGTCAGAGGATAATCTGTGCTCTTGTTCCTTGGTCATCGTGCACTTTGTAGATTTTGAGCAGAGTCTTTCACTGGCCTGGAACCACCAAGTAGACTAAGTGGCTGTCTATCCAGCAAGATTCAGGGATCTTTCTGTCTCTATGTTGGATTATGAGTGTACACTGCCACACTTAGTTTTCTCTGACCTGGGCTCTAGTGTTTGAACTTATGTCCTTGTACTTACAGGGCAAACACTTTGCCAACTGAGCAATCTCTTCACAGCCTCACTGAAGATTAAAAATAAATTCTCTAAGGCCAGAGTCATCGCTCAGTGGGTAAAGTCACTTGCTGACAAACATGAAAAACTGAATTCAGCCACCAGAACCAACATGGCAGAAGGAGAAAACTGACTCCTTCAAGTTGCCTTATGACCTCCATCCACATAGTCACCACAATACAAGCAGTTCCCAATAGATAAATAAATGTAAAAAAATTCAAATAATCTATACTTTCTTCTCCTATCTATCTATCTATCTATCTATCTNTCTATCTGTCTGTCTGTCTGTCTATCTATCTATCATCTATCTATCTATCTATCTTTCTATCAATCATCTCACCATGTAGCCCTTTCTGGCCTGGAACTCACTATATAGACCAGGCTGGCCTTGAACTCATAGAGATCCACCTGTCTCTGTCTCTCAAATGCTAGGATTAAAGGTATGTTCCATCATTCCTGGCTTCTCCTTAGTCTTTTAAGAGAAGAGGTTTGAGTCTCCCTAAGAAAATCTTAGAGTTCATAGCTCTTCTGGAATGACTCTCAGTCACCTTGATAATACGGTGTCAAGTGTGAGGACTTTCCCAGGCTTTTCTATTAGATGAGACCAATCCACCAGATTCCATTAGAGCTGTCAACCTGTCTAACAGGGTGTATATAATTATTTATGCACTGAAGTACTCTGATAATTAAACTCATTCAAAGTCACAATGATTGGTTACTTAAGAGACCTGAATTGCTCTAAGTGGGGACGGTAATTTGAAAGTATGTCACACTGTTTGGTTAGGAAGTACAGCAGTTTACTGCAACAGGGCAAACAGAAAATGTTTATGCACTACTCAAACTAAGGATGCCAAGGCCAGTTGGACAAAGCCTTTAGTGATCCACAATGCACCTCAAGGCTTAAAGTTATTTTATGTTCTCATCAGGACCCAAGGGGCACACTGCCTTCTAAACATCAATAGAATTCCACCTTCTCAGGTTTAGGCTATCCAGAAACAGGATTCTAGGCCAGCCTAGAGAAGACTATTTTGCTCCTCACATTTCTTATGATGCCTACTTTGCAGCCTTGGCTGACAGCCTTACTAATAGGGTTTTGACGTCTAAGGCTCTGCGTAGCTCCCACTTGTGTGGTACCAGGCATAGAAGATCCTTTCAGAGAGAGCTGATGATGGGAAGTTTGGACTCTTGACTCTTTACCTTCCTCCTGTGTCATTGGATGCTTGTGTCCTCTTTGGGTAATTTCTTTTAGTGTCTCTGAGCTTCAATTTCTTTATCTACAAAAATGGGAGAGCAGGACGCCAGGGAGATGGCTTTGTCAGTTAAGTGCTTTCCTTGCAAGCGTGAGGACCTGAGTTTAATTCCCAGAGACCATGTAAAATAAGCTGGCTATGTATGGTGGTACACACTTGTAATTCCCACGCAGAAATCCGTGGACTCCTGAGACTCACTGATAGGACCAGACAGCTTATTGAGTTCTGAGTCAGTGACAGACTCTGCCTTAAAAATTAAAGTGAATAACTCCTGAGAAATAACAGCTGAGGTTGCCCTCAGGTTGTCACATGCATGCACACATGTCTGTACAGGCAGTGCGTGCCTGCGCTCGCTTGCATGCATGCTAACACACACACCCACACACATACACACACACATGAGCACATATTCACAGCCAGTAGTATCGTGATGGGCTTGCTGAAGATTGGATGAGAAAATGATTTTAAAGTACTTGGCTCAGGGTCTAGCCTACAGTAGGTGCTAAACCAGTGTTATCTGTTGCTGCTGTCATGATTGCAGGGATGCTGTGGTTGGAAGCAAACTTGTTAGGTTCTCTCTAGCATGTTGTGCCCCACTTCTCTCCTGGTATCCTGTTTTCCACTCCTGGTTGGCGCTTTATCTCTATTCCTGGGATCATTCCGGCACATGTTTTTCTCTGGATTTTCATAGGAACAGAATGAATGAACCCTTGGCTTATAGAGCTACAGGATTCTGTTAGGAAAGGTCTTCATAATCTTGGGTCAGGAAATGTTACCTTCTAACCCAGCGCTTAGAAAACTAGCTTAAGTGAGGGCAGAGAAGGGAAAGGACTCCGTTCTGTTTTGCACTAAAGGGATACGCATGCATCCAAGAGTGGTATGTTCTTGGCAGTTTTAGCCTTCCTCAGCTTAGGGCTATGCGGCAGAGACACTGACCCATCCACTGCAAACTCACCTCTCTTCTATAGTGTGATGTCATCACTGAGATGTGTCTGTTGGGACAGAAGTTTCATATCCTAGCTGCACTTGCATCTGAATGAGGTCATGGGACGAGTTCTTCCTAGTGAGTGAGATTGGTAAGGATGTCCCACTTCTGTGATTCCAATGTCCTTTCTGCCTTGACTGACTGGAAATAAAGGACCCTGAGGACCCTGAGCCACAAGTCAGAAGGACTGCGTATCCTCCCATCAACATGTAAAGGAAAGGCAGCTGTGAATATTTCCATTGGACTTTTAAGTGAATGAGAAATATATTTGTGTTTTGTCAAGAGATTGAAATGTTGGGTTTCTGTTACAGGAGTCAGTGGTATTCTGGTAAAGTTAGCATGTAAAGGAATGCATTGCCTTGAAGTTCTCTACCAACCCACGCCCCAAACTCTCCATTTATTGATTTAGTCATTTGTTTTTATTTATTTAAAAATATTTTGTATTTGTTCTTTGAAAATTTCATCCACTTACATAATGTAATTTTATCAAATCCACCAACCACTACTTCCCTCCAGCTTCCTCAGTGTCCCTGCCCTGTCTTCCTCCCAACTTCATATCCTCCTATTTTTTAAAAATCAAGGATCTTTTGGCTCTCTTATCCAAGTAATAATTAAAGAAGAAGAGGTTGTGAATTTGAGAGAAAGTGGTGGGGGGATGGGGATGAGGAATTGGAGGGGAAAGAGGAGAGATTAAAATGATGTAAACACAGTACTCACATATCAAGTTCTTGAAAAAAATTTCAATAAAAATACCCCCACGTTCAGTTAATGTTGTTCAAATGTTCATGGGTGTGGCCATCCATTGGGGGTGTGGATAACCTATATATTTAACATGAAATTTTCTAGGGGTCCTACTTGAAGCTCTGGAGACACAGTGAAGACCAAGACAGATAAGACCCCTGCTGGGATGAAGAATTTGTTTTGGTTGTGGAAGAACATCAACAGTTATACCAATAACGAGATGAGTGTGAAAGAGAAAGAGAAACCAAGGGATGTGGTATATGACATTTTGTAAGATTCTTGGTGACTGTGTCTTTAAGGAGGTGCTAGCATTGGAGTTGGGACTCGATGGCAAATCACAGTATTAAATCTTCCCACCTTGGCAGTGATTCACCCACGTCAGATGACTTGCCTTTCTGGACAGCACACACTTCTGATTCCTGCCTCTTGGAGATGTTTCCCCGTCTGTGCCCCTCTCTCTGCAGACCCAGGTCTCCCTTCTGCAGGGAGAGGGGCTTCTCACACAGAACAGCTCCCTTCTCTACTGCGCTCCTGTCCTGATGCTAGACAAGCAAGCTGTGCTGTATTCTCTTTGTTATCCATTGATTTCCCACATAGTCTGAGACCTCTTGCTCATTCATCTCTGTAGTGTGGATTATTGCACAGTGCTGGGCACACAGTAGGCGCTTGATAAATATTTGTGTAGTTGACTAGAATGCAAAAATCACAGTAGAAATGATTGTTTAGTTTGTCAGGAGCCTCCATAATTGTGTTTATAAGGCAGCTTTTGTGTATCGTCAGTGCCTAGAATGCCAGCCCCCTTAACTGTGTGCATATGGTGATGGAACCAATTTTAATTACTGTGTGCACAAGCACTCATATTTCTTAGACACAAGGCAGGCTCCCTTTGCTTTCTTGTTTCTTTCTTTTTATTTTCCCATGGTTGCAAAACATCTTCTCCAGCTCCTGGTGAGCCTGACAACGCTTCTTTGGCTGATGAAATAATGTCTCCTAGACCCTCCATCAGGAGGACTTGAAGGCTTGGAGCAAGAGAAGACTTCACATTTCTGCTTCACATTCCTACCAGACTGACAACCAGTGATTCAAGGGACACATGCATAAGACCATAGTTGGGCATCCTCTTACGCTTGTGACAAAGGTCACTGTGTCACCCTTCTTCTGGGGAGCCTTGTTGCAGGAAGGTAGGGTGGAAGAGAGGCAAGCTTACATCCAGTGAGCTGAACTCTTCAAATCCAAAGCTCTGGGTAAATTCTTACTGTGCAGCCCCATGGGAGCCATCTCAAGCCCTCTTAGCCTTGATTTGTCTATCTTCAAAGTGGAGACAGGGGCAGCTATAGTACAGTTCTGTTTTGAGGATAAACAGGACAAAGTGCCAGTGACAGTGATTTCATTAGAAGTCATTAAGTGCTTCTTAAGTGTTGTGTCCTTTATATACATCATCTCTCTTCATAGTCACAGATATGAAACACAGGGCTCACATTGTTTAAGGATGGGGATGTGGCTAAGTGGGCAAAGTTCCTGAGTTCAATCCACAAATCCCTATGTTTGATCCTTAACACTGCATAAAACAGGCACTGCATAAAGCAAATCCACACCAGTAATCACCTATAATCCCAGTGCTGGGGAGGAGAGGGTGGGAGGATCAGAAATATGAGGGCATCCTTGGTTAGAGAGTCAGGTCAAGTCTAGGATACAGGTGAGCCCGTAATAACATCATTAGCAGCCGCTGCCGCAGCAGCAGCAGCAGCAGCAGCAGCAGCAGCAGTAGCAGCAGCAGCAACACATTGAATGAGTAAGGCTCCTTTACATTTCTCCACAGGAAACTGAAGTTCAGAGGGCTGGCCTATTTCATTTTGGACTTGATTTCCCCCGGCAGTCTGGTTCAGGACATTCCAGGAGGTAGAGTTATGATGGGCAGGGCTGAGTGGAGGGAGGGTATTTCTCATTTGAGAAAACTTGTGTTTAGGGGACTGGTTCTCACTGAAGGGAGCAGTGTATTTTTCAAATTCTCCTCCTCGATGGAGGCCCACAGATCAGTTGTGTTCTACTCTATCCTCTCCAGTTTCCCTGTATTATCTGGCAAGCATGATGGTTACAAACCCATCATTTTGTTGTTGTTCAAGTGCATCTTGATGTAAAACACAGATTATTTGCCTCAGAAAAATGAGTGTTGGGAGTCATAATTATGGGACTCACTTGCCGTTTGGGTCCATTTGATTGAGTCTGAGCTACACAATAGGCAGAGAGTGCCCAAGAACGCCTTCTCAGGTGTGACTGGTTATCTTGTCACCCAGGAAAACATGGGACTGATGCCCTGGCTAAGAAAGGCAGACAAATGATCTCTCTTTACCACCTGCCCCTCATCTTTGTGGACAGCCGGAAACAGAAGGAGCAAAATTCCTGAAAAGAGATTTGGGAAGTTTGGAGCTACAGTGGGGAAAAAAAAAAATCGGTACTAGGAAAAATGATTTGGAAAGATAAGTGTTTTAATTCGAGTTTCCCTGGAAGGAGACCGAGACACATCTTGGAAAGAAATGCCATATCTGGCACTGAATTCCAGGAAACACTGGTGGGGATCGCAAGGAAATGAGGCGGGGGGGNNTTCTCTATCTAATTAGACCTCGGGGGGAGGGGAAAGGAACCAGAATAGAAAACACACTTCAGAGTTATCCTTGAGGCATGAGGAAGGTGGGGTATTTCTACAGACACCCTCATCCATCCATGGTTGGTTTGGCATTCTAGTGCGCTGGAGGCCACACAGGTGGATGTTGCTCAGTGTGCGCTGAAATGTGGAGGGGATGTGTTGGGCTGTCGCAGACTTTGCTACAAGCCCCCACCCTGAAATTAGAAGACCTGCTTTTGAACTTCGTGCTCTCTCATTTGTTGTGTGATCACATCCAGGCTGTTTTCTGATGTCTGGAATTTATTTTGTTTTATATGGGAGTGATTTTCTGTCATGTGTCTGTCGTACGGGATTTACAATAGTTCAGACCATACTGGGTGGCTGTGAAGATGAAGAGATAAGATATACAGAATGCAGGGAGGCCCAAGGCAAACACTGAATACATTATAACTATTGAAATTGTTTGGTTTATTTATTGTGAGGGGAACATTCAGACATAGATTGTGTTGGCGGAGAGAGGACAGGAAACAATGGCCTAAGATTTTCTTCTAAGAATGATGATAGGGAATGAAGAAATGATAAGTAAAGTCCCAGAGAGCAATTCTTGCAGAAAGTGGGGGATTTTGAAAATGGTGGGTAAGAAGTAGCTGTGGAGGAAAGGATGTTGAAATCAGGAAACATTCATATTGACTATGTTCTTTTTCCTTCTGCAATACGATGCTCTGTAAACCCCTATTGACAAGGAAAATAGTCTCATGATGGAACTCCACCTCCAGGACCTCTCTGTTGCTTGGACCCACCAGAGTAACTGGAATATTCTAAGAACCTCAAAGGGGAGCCATTGACTTTTTAAAGACAACAGTGTGTTTCAAAGTCAACAGCATTGTGCATAGGTTATTGCAGGTCTAGATTGCTTAGAACAAGTGGATGACTCTTAGACCATCTTTCAGATTCTGACTGATTGGTACGACAATCCTCACAAGTGATGATGCCCCAAGCAGCTGAGGACACAGGCAGAGCAGGCTGTGGTCCCAAACTGTCCAGCAGATCACGATGCCCAAGATGATAGGGACTGCCTGGGATGCAGGGTATCACGGTAACAACAGGTATCATTTATTGGAAAATGTTTATGTTCCAAGTCATGTGCAAAACATTTCTAAAAGATTATGCCATTTTCCCATCGCAGTAATCGAAGGAGCATTCCTGCCATGACTATGTGCTTTTCTAGAGTTTATGTGAAAAAAAAATCACTCCTTTGTAACTAGTTGTTTCCCCATTAGCCATTTTATTTATTTATCTTGAGTCTGATCCAAGCCCCTGGATGCATTCAGTTGCTGGGCTGTAGATATGCTTGGATTTCTCTCCACTGGGCACTGGGTCGTACTTTTATCCCCTAAGAGTAAACCTGCTACATACAGTACAGGAAAACCACAAGCTTATTGTCACCAGCAAAGTGGAGGCAGGGGGAGGCTCATTTCTTCTTTGGGTTCAGCAACCCTCCTAGCGGTTAGCAGACAGTAGCATAATGGTCAGCCAGTGTGAACCTGTGCAAATTGCCTCATAAATAACTTGTAATGCACAGGCGACACCGAGAGGCCGTAGCTCATGGATAAATGACTCCCTGCCATTTTCAGGGTATTAAACCAGGGATAAGCTGGACCGCTCCATGGGGATTCATTAACTGCTATGGGTTTCCTGCATGCAGGCGTGTGGTACATGGGTGCCTTGCTTGGCACTCCTTGTGGCCTCGTGGCCAAGGCAAAACACTTCTGAGCAGGGCTTTTAGGAGGGGAAAGGAGGAACCTTTAACAAACACAATGGGCATGAGCCCTGTCGGAGCTACATCTTTCTCTCTAGAGGACTCACTTTTGAAAGAAGTTTCTTTGTGGTCAAAGAAATGGTTATAATAATAACAGTTAACATTTACTCTGTACTAGGCACTATATAATATGACTGCTTGTATAATGTCCTGAAATCTCGTTAAGTAGATAATATTACTTATTCCTGTTCTTATCAAGGAAGAAATAAAGGCTCACAGAGACTTAGCTACTTGCTATAGGCACTATAGCTAGCTAATCTGTGCTGAATGTATTGGTCAGCTTTTGTCATGCTGCAGTAACAAAATGAGCCAACAAATCTCTGGTTTAAAGTAACTGAGTTTTCTCTACTCTGACCTTGAGCTACTCCTGGACAAATTTCTTTCCTCTGCTTAGAGGAGGAGTGGGAGGGAGGAAGGGAAGGAGGCAGGAGGATCCACACTGAAAGGCCAGACGTTGTCTGGGCCACGTTATTCTCACTGTATAATGATAACAAAATCAGGGCAAGGTGGCACGGGCCATGGTGATCAAGGCTCGGAACTGAAAGAATGTATCACTGATACTTTTCAACAGTCACAGAAAGTCACATGGCCAGGCCTCTTCTCAGTGGGGTGAGGAAATTGACTTCTCACACTGCAATTCAGTTCAGTGGGAGAGAGAGACTTTATTCCTTTATAAGGAAGGCCGAGAAGAGAGTCATGTCGTCTATACTGTTAACTCAGGCGATTTTGGCTATACGTTTTGTGTTTTTAGTTTCTGCTCTTGCTGAATTTCGTGTTGGGTGACTTGGGCTCTTGGGTCATGGCCTTGCACAAAGAGACTCGATGACTAAGGGAAAATTGCTTTCATGCCTGTGTCCCAGTGTCCCGGCTTTTGTTAGATTTCCCCAGAGGCCAACTTGGATACAGAGCTATAAACATAAGTGATTTATCTGAGAGGTGGTAAGAGGAGGTGTGGAAGTGAAGGGACTCAATGGAGCATGTTTTTAAGAAGGATGTCCTCAGAGCACCCAGGACACAATTCCACTGACAAACTTTGCTTGGGTTCTGGCTGAAGGTAGGGAGAAGGCATTTGCATTTCCTCTGCCCTCCAAAGGAGGAACAAACCCACTCCTAGCCTTTGCATTGTGTGCATACCTATTTTCATCTTCCTTGGGCCCTTCACAAACATGGCTCCTCCCAGATACCATAGTTCTTTCCTGTGTTCCAGTAGAGGTTGCTTTTCTTCCCCCTGCCTGCTTTCATTGGTCCTAAGGAGGCAGCACCAACGATACTCTCGTACCCGCATTTGCAAATCAGGCCTCTCTCATTCTAGGCAAAGAATTACTTTGCCTAGAAGCCCTAGCCCTGCCACCCCTTTTGGTTCTGTCTCTGTCTCTGTCTGTCTCTGTCTCTGCCTCTCTCTCTCTCTCTCTCTCTCTCTCTCTCTCTCTCCTCTCTGTATCATCCACTCCTTCCTAGCTAAGTTTCACTCACCCAGGATTGGTTCTAAGCCTGCTCTCCCCCTCTTAGTTACCACCCAAGGTCTTCCTCTTGTCTCTGAGGTCTTTGCATTCTACACCTTCAGTTTTTACTCTGATGTACCTGTCCAGTTTGTATCACCTACACCTCCCTCCAGGCTGTCTCAAAAACAAACGAAAACACAAAGCAAGCAAGCAAACAAAAACCCTCTTCCCCAGGCTTCTACTGTATGTCCAGGATGCCCTCCCTTTATTTTTGTCTTCCCACAAGTCCACACTTTTACTAAAGCCACCTCCCAAAAAAGGAGCGTAGGAGAAATAGCAAAGTGTAATGATCTAGCTTCTAATTCCATTGGTACTTGTAAAAGCATTTACTCTCCCTGCCTCAGCACCTCAACTTCTAGATGGATCTGCCTCAAAGAGTTGTTCCCTAGTAACAACTGGCACACAGTAACCAGATTTCAATAATGATGCCCTCCCCTCACCCATGCTTCAAAACCCAGTCACCCACATAGCAGAGTCTGGACTGGCTAGTCTGTCCCTGCTCCCCCAACCCCATCCAGTGTCCACCTGATGTGGGATGCCCCTCTGTATGCTGTGAATATGTTTTATTACCATTGATTAATAAGATGTTTTGGCCTATGGCAGGGCAGAATATAGCAAGGCAGGAAATCCGAGCAGAGATTAAAGGAAGAAAGAAGACAGAGTCAGAGAGATGCCATGAAACTATATTAATTACAACACTGGCCAATGTCTCAGGTGTATTTCTAGCTAGCTCTTACATCTTAAATAAACCCATTTCTATTATTTTATGTTTTACCACCCATTTCCCATTGACCTTTTAGGAAGTAGCCCAGGCATGCTTTGCCTCCCCTGGAAAGTTCCCAAGAGTCTCTTCAGGTAGAGATAATTGTCTTTCTCCTTGTGGGAAATAGCTACTGTTTCTGGACTTGGGGTAGAGGGTGGCAAATGAGACCATTGCTTCAGGTATAGAACTTAAAGGAGCACCCAAAACTCTTAACTAAATCAGAATATTGGGAAAAAAATCAAAGTTAATGCTGCAAATATTTATTGTTCATAGTAACAACATTTTGTATTTTATTATTTTGTTTGTTTATTTCAATTTTATTTTTTGAGAATTCCATATATGAGAACTGTATTTATACCATTCCACTCCTCCCTTTTCTCCTCTAACTTCTCCCATGTTTCCTGACTCTTCCTCAAATTCATGGCTTCTTTAATTACACACACACACACACACACACACATACACACACACACTGAATCCATTTAGTAGTGTACACATGTTCAGAGTTGACCACTTGGGGTTTGATGCCCTATTAGGGGACATCCTTGAGCAAAACTGATTCTCCCTCTCTCAGTAGCCATTGCTTGCTTATAGCTCTTCATATATTGTGTGTGTTGGGGGGGTTGTGAAATTTCCCCTATCCTTGTTGGCATATTGACTGCTATTATCATAGTGCAGGTCTTCTTTAGGTAACCATATTGTCGAAATTTCATGAGTGCAGCATCTCTGTCTTGTCTCAAAGATGCTATCTCACAGCAGGTACCATAGTCCTTATAATTTTTCTGCCCTCTATTCCAATATATATATATTGTTTTTTTGAGACAAGTTTTCTCTATATAGCTTTGGAGTCCATCCTGGAACTTTCTCTGTAGACCAGGCTGGCCTCAAACTCACAGAGATGCACCCGCCTCTGCCTTCAGAGTGCTGAGATTAAAGTTGTGTGCCACCACCGCCTGGTTATTCCATAATATTTTCTGAGTCTTAGGCATAGGGGTTGCTTTGTAGATGCATCAGTTGGGTTGGGCATCTTAAGATCACACATTATCTGTATTTTTCTCTAACAGTTTCTATCTGCTACAAAAAGAAGTGTCACTGATGAGGAGCAACACTTACCTGTCACTGATGGGGATGACAGCTATACTTATCTGGCTGGGCTGGTACTCAGGCTGCATGGCTGAACTTCTGGGAATGTCTATCAAGACTTTAAATAAAAATGGGATCTAGCCTGTTCTTGTAAGACTCACTTCATTCTAACCCTGGACCTATTTGACCCTGGGCTAGCCTGATGGATGCTGAAAGACCCTGTGGGGAGTATCCAGTTGGTGCTGCTCTTGCTTGCTATATGAGGGCAAGAATGATGTTACTTAGGACTCTATTATATGTTGCAGCAGCAGGAGGAGGCCGCTTGTTGGTTCCCAGCTGCTCAGCCTTGAAGTAAGCACACAGAAACTGTATTAAACAAATCACTTGCTCTAGCTTCTTATTGGCTAACTCTTACATATTAATTTAACCCATTTCTATTAATCTGTGTGTTGCCATGTGGCTGTGGCTTACCGGCTAAAGTTCTGGCGTCTGTCTCTGGCAGGGCTACATGGTTTCCTCTCAAACTCCTCCTTCTTTCTCCCAGCATTCAGTTTAGTTTTCCCTGCCTACCTCTATNGCTAACTCTTACATATTAATTTAACCCATTTCTATTAATCTGTGTGTTGCCATGTGGCTGTGGCTTACCGGCTAAAGTTCTGGCGTCTGTCTCTGGCAGGGCTACATGGTTTCCTCTCAAACTCCTCCTTCTTTCTCCCAGCATTCAGTTTAGTTTTCCCTGCCTACCTCTATTCCCTGTGCAAGCCCAAGACAGTTTTTTTTAATTAACAAATGGTATTCACAGCATACAGAGAAGTATCCCACATCAATTATATCCTGACACACAATAGGGGCTTTAAAAATGCATTGAGTGAATATGTGAATGAATGGACATTAAAACTTTAAAAACCCAGAATCAGAGTATTGCTCAAACCCTACCATACCTCTGGCATTTACTTAGAGCTATCACAAGCAAAAGGACACTTGGGGTAGCCTTCACCCCACACATCCTAAAGAACTTTATCCGGTAGGGTTCTCCTGGAGTTGAGCAGTTCACAGACTTACTCTGTGTTTGTAACATTTCTGTAGCCAGGGCCAGGCTAAGCAGAGGGCTGGGAGTGTGTGACCTCAAGTGGAAATCCACTGTGGATGGGCCAGAAGAGGGGACTGGGACAATATCCCTCTGATTTTATGGTCTCACTCCTTCTAGGCATCCCTGGGTGTTGCTTTCTGGTAGCCATCATTCCTGGATATTTGAAGTTCCATCCCAGACCCCTCACTGTGGCTGGCCCTGGTGGCCTTGTGGGCTTCTTATAGAATACAGATTCCTGACCTCCATAAACTTTGATACTCAATTGATTCTTGTTTTCAGTCTGTGAAAGTAATGTAGGCTATGATTAAACCTTCAGGCCATGGTCAAACACCAGCAGATCCTTTTTGTTGTTTTATTTTAAATTCAAGGCATAGATCATGCTGTAGCCCAGGATAGCCTGTAACTCATGGCCGTCTTCCTTCCTCAGCCTCTAGGGTCCTGGAGGAGGCTGGTTGTACGCATAGCTTTGGGCCAGAGCCCCAACTTCTCTGTGTTTCAACTTCCTACTTGTAAAATGGGATCATAGATCCTATGGTGCCACTGGGTCAGATTGAGCTGGGCTGTGTTAAACACCACAGTTTCTACGGGTCTTTACATATATCTCTGTTTTCCCTCTTCACTCTGGCTGGCCTGAGGCTCTGATGAGATGCTGATAGCCTTAGCACACATCCCCAGGCCAGGCTGTGGTTCCATCTATTTCTTAGATAAACTGTTGTCTCTGTGCTTTGAAGGCTGACTCCATGGGAGCAATGTCCTTGGTAGAAGTGGGTCTGCTGGGACACACACACACACACACACACACACACACACACACACACACACGCACACAGACCACTTCAAGGTTCTCTCTGAGCCCTTCATATCTTATTCAGGCTCATCAGCACCTTATTATAAAACCCTTTCCCAGCTCTTTGTCCAAAGGTCATTGTAATTATAATCACTACTGTAATTATGTCCCACTTCTCGGCCCCCGGCTGTGAGCATAGAAACATCATCACTGGTCTGAGAGGCCCAGTTCTGTGAGGTGGTGTATCCCCCAGAACAGCTTGACCACCCCCGGTAGGTCATGTAGGGATGGCCACAGTAATGCCTCCCTTACTGAAGTCACCAGCTCCTACCCATGCTGCTCCTGGGCTTCAGTTCTCTGTTGTCTCACTCCTACCTGGCGTAGGGGCTCCACCGCGGGAATTCTGGCTGGTATCACACTAGGTAGGAGGCGACAGTTTCCCCTCACCCTTCTGTGGTGCTCGTCAGGCATTTTTCACACTGTTTCTGATGAGAGTACAGGCTGCCTAAGTGAGAGATGAGATAGGGATTCTGACAGGAAGGGCCTCACTGGGTGATAGGATGGAGGTGAGATCCCTGAGGCAGGATGAACATGGGGTGTTTTCATGTGACAGACCCAGGCATGCCAGCAGCTCACGGGATTTCTCACTTTTAAGGCTTTGCCCATTGTTATGGCTAATTTGTGTCCCCTACACAAAATTTACACATTGAAATCTTAACTCTCACGACTTACATATAACTATAACTATATACTTTAAGGTATGGATATTAAAACAGTTATTAAGGTTAGATGGAGTATTAAAAGTGGACTTGAATCCAATAGGACTAGTGTCCCTAGACACAGACATGCATAAAGGAAGATGGGGGGATGACTTGGGGAGAAGATGGCTGTACCAGTTAGGACTCTTCAGAGGAATATAATCAACAAGAGATATTGATAAAGGTCCAGAAAGAGACAAACTGGCTCAAATGAGTATGTATGCTAGGCTGTCCCATCATCTGTGACCTGAGTTGGAGGCCAAGGAAACTCATTAGTATAGTCTGTCCAAGCTTAGTGACTTGAGATTCTGGAACCCCAACACCCAAGGGCTGGAGAAGATGGAGTTCTGTCTTCTGGGGATGGAGAGAATAAATGACTATGAATTTACCCTTCTTCTACAACTTCTATTTAGACTCAGTAGGCTGGATGCTGTACACCCACCTAGTGGGGTAGATCTTCTTTACTCAACCTACCCATTCAACTGATGGTCTTTTCCAGAACTACCCTAACAAACATACTCATATATCACAATTTACTAATAATGTGAACATCCTTAGACTAATCAATCTGACAAAAAAAAATTGACCATGATAATGTCGGTCTGTCTGTAAGTCAAGAGAGATGCCCCCGAAGAAATCAACACTGCTGGTATGTTGATCTTGGATGTTTAGCATCCATAACCATGAGGAAATTTTCCATTGTTTAGAGCACCCTTTTCTGGAGCTGGAGTGTAGCTCAGTTGGTAGAGAGTTTGCCTACCATGAGAGAAGCCTTGGACTTAATCCCTAGCATCACATAAAACTGGGCATGGTGGTGTATAACATCCTTGTCAATATATCAAGTTTGAGGCCAGCCTGGGATATATGAAACCCTGTCTCAAAAAATAAAAACAAAACTCCCATTTCTATAGTAATTTATTATGGCAGTCATAACAGCCATGTTTTATTGATTTCCCTTTGGGCAGGTGTGGGGGGTTCACAAAGATGCAGTCTTCCAAGGTATACTTTTAGGAGTTAGAGATTAAATTTTGGTTAAGGAGAGATACCTTCAGTCATCAGAGTAACTGTACCCTTCATCCAAGATGCTTTTTTCAGAGTGGACAGTCTCTGGGAGGCAAAACTACCACTTTCTCGACTAGATGTCTACTGGTAAACATTATACATAAAATACTTATGTGTTTGGGACTCTTGGGCCATCTCTTCCTGGGTGTTGCCACGGACACTTTTACAGTAGTCCAGTGATGTAGGCTCAGTTTTGAGCTTCATTTTTTAAATTGATTTTCATTGAGCTCTACATTTTTCTCTACTTCCCTCCCTGCCTCCTCCCTCTGCTCCAACTGTCTCCCAAGGTCCCCATGCTCCCAATTTACTCAGGAGATCTTGTCTTTTTCTA
>LOJH01033691.1:5030-16219 GCA_001685095.1 Ellobius talpinus | reverse complement strand
CGAGTGGTCTCGACTGATCCTTGGGCACAGGGTCTCTCCCGAAGGAAGACATCCTTCGGGGGTCTTTCATTGGTCCATATGGAGAGAAGCTGTCCAGGTATAAAAAACAGATTCCAGACTCATTGTCAATCAATAAATTAATAAATAGTAAATCAATTGGAGAATGACATCTACTAGTCAACGTTTCATAGAGGCTGCCTATTGGGATATTATGGGATATTATTGCTTCAGGGTCAGCAGGTTTCACTATATATGGCTTTTTCACTTTGTAGTGTTTGTTTGTTTGTTTATTTATTTTGGTTTTTTCAAGACAGGGTTTCTCTGCGTAATAGTCCTGGCTGTCCTGGAACTTGCTTTGTAGACCCTGGTAAAGTTTTAAAAATACAATGTGTAGCCAGGCAGCAGTAGTGCACACCTTTAATCCCAGCACTCGGGAGGCAGAGGTAGGTGGATCTCTATGAGTTTGAGGCCAGCTTGGTCTACATAGTGAGTTCTAGTACAGCAGGGAACTCACAGAGAAACCTTGTCTCAAAAACAAACAAACAAACATTACAATGTGTGTGGTTGGTTTTGCATCTTTGTTATAAGAAACTGTCCTACAGGAAGAAAAGAGGCACAGAAATCAATGTGTCTAAGGTCACATAGCATATGAGTAGAAGATCCTTTTGAATGCTAACAACATGCATGGTCCCCGAAATGGGCATTTCTGTGTGGGTCTGTTCTTCTCCATCATCTTTCTGGTGTTGATCCTATATCCCTGCAGACTCTGGTTGAATTCTTAATCCTGCTGTTTCCCAGACTTAGTCACCAGGGGCTTACATGACTTCTCCCAAGGGATGGCATTCTTAGTTTGGTTCTCTGGCGAACTGTGGTTAATATGGGAGAGGCACGGACGGCAACCTCCTTCTTAATGCTTATTTAATTATATGTAATTAGGAATCTTGTCATCTTTTTGCCTGCAATTGGTCTCCTGAGACCATCTGCTGCAAAGAGTTTTGAAAAATCTAAACTTTATTTCTTGCCATTGATCCGTGTCTCTAATGGCCTTGAGGAGAAATGATGTCATCTGTCCTTTGAGCCTGGAACAAGAGGACAGAGTGAAGTAAAGGGGTCTGAACTGGGGAGGCTGCTCTCTGGAAAGGTGAGCAGCTCCTATCCATTCTCAGAGGCTTGCCCACACACAGTCCAGAGTCAAGGGGGTCCTAAAACCTGCCTTGCCCCTTTGTGAAGTCACTGGCCAGCACTGATTTGATCTCTGAGCTGGCTGAGGGGCTGTGTGACCTCCAGGGTGGCTAGTGGAATTGATGTTGCATCTTCCTGCTCTGGGGTGCTCTCAGTTCTCATATGGATAAATCCAGGGCAGGAGCCTACCTCCGCTGTCCCTGATAGGACCCCTTTTTGGAAGACTCAGGCGAAGAGAGTCAGGCTCTTGCATGGTCAGCTCTCAGCTGGATAGATCCAGGAGAGCCCTGTCTGCTTCTCCCACCTACAACCTTTGGGCATTTGGCTTTCACAGCTGGCTCATGGGGACATGGCTGGGCATTTGAGGCCCCTGCTGCCCTCCCGGCAAAGCGAAACCCATCCTAATCCACCAAGCTTGTGTTTATTATTTGCAAAGCAAGTCTCATCATAGTCCTCCCACTTTCCTTTCTGAGCTGTTGAGAGATTCCAACAGTATCAGAGAGAGTTGCACAAAAACGTGGGTAAACAGACTCACAGTGTTTAAATGCACACCATTCCCGTAATTGCCTTGAATCACAGGTGAAGATCTCCTCTTCTCAGTTAGCTCCGAGGTCTTCAGTGGCAGTCACTGTGGCTGAACCTCTCTTGGTATTCCCCCCACAACCAGGATGGTACTGAACAATAAATATTTACTGAATTTCACTGTGGTTCCAAATCACCCTAAAAAACACAAGCAGGAGCAGCCCCGAGTTCTCTCAAGGAGAAGACAGTGTAAAGAGATACCTCAGCCTGGCTCTGTGGCACTCGTCGCAAAATGGCTGTGGAATGAATGAAGGCCTCTCAGAGTTTACTCTCTCTGCCTTCTGGCTTTGACAGTAGTCATGAAGCCTGACACTGTGACACACTGACTTCTGTCTGGTCCTCTGGGCCATGCTTTCGGCGTCACCCGGCTATGGCTCTGATTTCTATTAAGTAGTCAAACATAATATAAAATCGCCAGCAGAAAGATGGCGCCTGGATTAATTAATCTCCCTTTTACGTCGGGAAAGGCATAAAAAGGGAGCATAAGATAAGAAAATGAAATCAATCTTCTACTTTCTGTGGCTGCAGCCCTTTAATTTCAAGCTTTCTGGCATCTGGGTGCTGCTCCTCCTATTCAGCATCTAGATTGTTCTGTACTTAAATGAAACATCATATTAATCATTTCGCAGGAATGTTCGGCAACCAAAGGAAAAGGAAAATAGGTGGGTGGAGACATATGGGAGCCATGGTGAGTTTATTTTCACGGCACTTCATATCTTATCATGAGGAGTAGCTAATCCATCCCAGAGAGGAAAGGAATCTATGGGCTGTCTCAGCCTGCTGTGGAGAAATCACGGGCACGCCAGGCTGCTGGATCGATGGAGCACTGACACCGGTCTCCCCACAGAGGAAGATCAGAGGATAAATGTGGCGTAACCAGGGAATAAAACCGTCTTAGGAGTTTTACAAAAAGAACCAGGCCCTGTTAAGAGGGAAGAAGGTGTATGTTGATATGGCTCCCATTTGGGCAGGACAGAATGGAGTGGTGATCCAGCAGGCCTGGATATGAGTGGGGTCAGTTTTTCTCAGCCTCACCTGGGTAGAAGTGGACAGCTCCAGCACCTTTCTCCTACCAAAGCAGCATTCACCCATCTTCCAAAATGTCCATTAACCCCAGAAGACATTCCAGCTGGCTCCTCACCCCACTGAGATAATACAAACACAATGATAGCCCATCCATATGAACATCAAGATTTCTGGGTGTACCTCCTCACCAAAAACGTGCATTAACTCTGGCACTCCCCACTAGAGAGTAATTCACAGACAACCAGACACCATTACCTATGCTGTACTAGGTTAGCTGTCCTGCCTTAGTGAATTTGGGGGTGGAAATAGCTTATCCTCACCCACTTTATCAGCCAGAGACCTTAGCACACAGTATGTACTGTTACTATGACCTGTTTGAGAATGGTGCAGAAGCAGGCGACTACCCAAAGCCATCCGTGTCGTGCCTGTGAGTCTCAAAAAGACAGCCTTTAATCTTGACTTTGAAGTTCTTGGCAGAGTCAAGAGTTTTATTTCAACCCAAATGGCTGAGGATTTTAATTTTCTAAAGTAGTGAGCTTGTCTCCCTCCTGCCAAAACTGCAGTCCAAAGGTTGCTTTTCTGAAAAGTCTGGTGGGGAGGGGATGCTGGGCAGACTTCATAGTATGCAGGTAGAGATAGAACTGTACCTAGTCTCTAAGGGTTGCCTTGGAACTTGAGAATGACTTTGCACATCTGATCCCTGATCTGCTAGCCTCCCCTCCCAGGTTCTGGGATGACAGGCATGCACTATCGCACCCGGTTTATATGGCGCTTGAGACTGAACCAGGGCTTCATACATGCTAGACCAATGCTCTGCCAACTGAGCTACATGTCCAGCCCTAAGTTACCTTTATGAACTACTGTGTTGGGGGTAGAGAAACCACGCAGATGTTAAGAGCACCAGGTTGCTGTGGGACAATGGTTTGCACCCTGTCACTTGTATTTTAAATAAATGCTGATTGGCCAGAGAGGAAGGATAGGCGGGGAAACCAGGCAGGAAGTAGAGGTGGGGCAACAAGAATTCTGGGAAGAGGAAGTTTCAGTCTGCAGTTGTAACCCAGCCTCAGAGGAAGCAAAATGTGTCTGCCTCACCAAAAAAGGTACCAAGCCACGTGGTTAACACAGACAAGAATTATGGGCTAATATAAGTTATAAGAGTTAATAAGANGCGGGGAAACCAGGCAGGAAGTAGAGGTGGGGCAACAAGAATTCTGGGAAGAGGAAGTTTCAGTCTGCAGTTGTAACCCAGCCTCAGAGGAAGCAAAATGTGTCTGCCTCACCAAAAAAGGTACCAAGCCACGTGGTTAACACAGACAAGAATTATGGGCTAATATAAGTTATAAGAGTTAATAAGAAGCCTGAGCTACTGGGCCAATCAGTTTATAATCAATGTAGACCTCAGTGTATTTCTTTGGGAATGAATGACTGCAGGACCAGGTGGGACAGAAACCTCAGTCAACAGCAGGTTGTTCTTCCGGAGGACCAGATTTCAATTCCCAGCACCCATATAGTGACTCAGAACTCTTGTAACTCTAATTCCAAGGAATGTACATGCGTGTGTGTGCACACCTCAGTGCGAGCTAGCAAGGTATCCTAAAGTGTAAACGAGCAAAGAATCCATGCACAATAGCAATGTGATCTGCAGTGAGAAGCTGTGGGCAGCATGTAGGGACCTAGAAGTGCCTCCCCCGTGCCCAACGCCCCCCAGAGAGTTCTTTGCTCCTACCATGGCACTCTCCCAGCATCCACTCCTCCTCTGGCTGAGCCTTTCTCAGCATCTGTAGAACGCAGTGGACTCTTGACCTTCAATGACAGTCTGTACCCCAGACCACAACTTGACCTGTTAAGTTTTATTCCAGGAGTCTTTCCTCCTACTCGCTTCTGTAATTCCCGTACTGTATCCCTTCAGAAGTAGACAGTCTGCCTTCCTCTGGGCTTGCTGTCTGCACCTGCTGAACACTGCATGTTTGGGTTAAGACTCTGGTTTTCCTCTGGGAGCTTCAGAAGACCCTGAGACCCAGCCTGCTCTTTGAAATTCTCCCTCTTCCTGTGTAACTTGAAGCCCTGTCGGCCTGTGTGAATGTTTATGAAGTCAATGAGGGGGTGCTCAAACTTGGGAGACAGAGGAGAGGGCGGCTGTTTCTGAGAAACATTTCCCAATTCATACTGGTTCTCTAAAAAGATACTCAATATTCATCTGCTATCTTGGGAACATGGTAATTAGGTTCACTGTGGTCTTGTGGCTGCCATGCCCTGAGCCTTCTGCCTGGGCCCCATGTGGCCTTGGAGCTCTGTGCCTATTCTCTCATCCAGTTCTTTCCAGAGCTTTAGCCAAGAGCAAGGCCTGCTCAGCCAGCCTTTCCCACCTTCCCGAACCAGACACTGATGCTTCAGGCTCACCTCCACATCCCTTCTGTTTGTTGGAGACCTGAGGTCATCAGACGATGCCCCAGTGAGGACAGTCAGCAAGGGGCACACTCTGTACGTTGGTGCACAGCATTTCACCCACCAGTGAATTCAAGCTAGTGTCCGGAGGATCAACATATGATCAGGGAGCGTTTGGTGGGTGGGCTGCAGGAGGCCTCAGCCAAGCAGAAAATTCACCCCTGAGAGAAGTTACTAGGCCCCGTTTCGGGAGGCTACAAGCCAGACCTTGGCTGGATAAGCTCAATCAATGTTGCCATGGAATACCTGTGTACACTAACAAACAAAATGTTTGGGTTCTGTTGATGATCTCTAGGGCTGTGACCCAAGAAAGATGGTTTTCCTTACTCACAGTCTAACTGCATTCTGAAAAGCAAATCACTGAAACACAGTGCTTCGTGTGCCTTCTTCCCCATCGAGACAGACACTGTCCGGGTCGTTGTGTCTAAAACAGCAGTGGAAACGAGAGTTAGATCTGTTTCGAGCTGGACTCTCGGTGCTAATGGGTGGCTTAGAAGATGGTGCCTCACAGTAATTGATCAGGGAAGAGCTGTGATGTGGAAGCGAATTAACAAGATCCCAGATAGGCCAGCCTGAAGCGCGCGAGCACACACACACACACACACACATTTGTTTTAGGAGGAAATACAGTCTTTGGTTGCTGATATGGTCTGAAAACATCTGCTCACACTTTTGGAAAGGGACCCCATGGGGTCAGGAAGAGGGGTAAGTGTGCTCACCAACTTCTAAGACTCCAGAGCTGATGATAAGAATGGAGGTCGGGACATAGCATGGAGCTTGCAAGACAGGCAGGTCTGTCAGGAGCCTGGTATGAACTTCTCTCTTTTTTCCTCTTTTCTCTCCTCTCCCCCCTCTTCCCTATTATCTGTCCACCCCCAAGTCCTCTCTTTTTCACACCCTCTACTCCTTGTTGACATGCAAGCCACACAGTGAGCAGTTCAGATATTTAAAGTGAAAGTCTTGGCATTTTTTATTGTATATAAATATACAATACACAGTGTATAACCGTCACCCTGTCCATTCTAGAGCATCCTTGTCACCTTTAAAAGAAACTCTGCAACTGTTTTGAGAAAGGCAGCCCCCCATATAGACTAGGCTGGCCTTGAACTTGTGATTTTCCACTCCACAGCCCCCCAAGTACAGGTATTCCAGGTGTGTACCACCTGGCCTAGAGAAACCCCATTCCACTCAGCTATGATCCCTGCACTGCTACCACCATCTCCTTACCGGAAGTATGCTCTAGTCTGCGTTCTATCCCTAGAAACTTGCCTGTTCCAGACATTTCCATGTGTGGTGTCATGTGTCATGTTTTCGATGATCATCCATGCCTACTTAGCCTGTGAGTGGGGAGCCTCAGGTTTTTTAAGGCATGCACTGAATGGGACTCATGGGCAGCTACATAGATGAGGCTTATTCTCGCGTGATCTTTGTCTCACTGTGGTGAGAAGCGTTAGGTGTAAGTGGGAGCTGAGCTTCCGGTGTCTCCTCATGGCTGTTGCTCGAGCTAAAAGCAGCTCCAGCATCTTATTTATCATAATAAATATCATCTGGGCTTGGAAGATGGCTCCATGGGTAAAGGGCTTGCTGTCCAATCATGAGGATCTGAGTTCAGATCCCCAGCAGCCATGAAGGGAGTTGGGTGTGGTGGTATACACTTGTAACACAGAGCTCAGGAGTCAGAGGCAGGAGGTTCCCTGGAGCATGCTGGCCAATCAGACTAGCCTAACCAATCAGCAAGCTCTTGGTTCAGCGAGAGATTCTCGTGGTGGTTTGAATGTAATTGGTCCCATAGCTCATGGGAGTGGCACTATTAGGAGGTGTGGCTGTGTTGGAGTGGGAGTGGTCTTGTTGGGACAAGTGTGTCACTGTGGGGGTGGACTTGGAAGTCTCACATATGCTCAAGCCTCACCCAGTGTCTCAGACCTCTTTCTGTTGCCTGTGGACCAAGACGTAGCTCCTCCTCCACTCTCAGCTCCTCCTCCACTCTCAGCTCCTCCTCCACTCTCAGCTCCTCCTCCACACTCAGCTCCTCTTCCAGCACCATGTCTGCCTGTATGCTGTCATGTTCCACCGTGATGATAATGGACTAAGCCTCGGAAACTGTAAGCCAGCCTAATTAAATGTTTTCCTTTATAAGGGTTGCTATGGTCGCAGTGTCTCTTCACAGCAATAGAAATTCTAATTAGGACAGTTCTGTTCCCTGCAGTAAACTGGGCAGCCAGACTAGCCCAAAACTTTGTGATCTTTGAGGTCAGTGAGAGATTCTGTCTCAAGAAAAAAAAAGGAGAGGGATTGAGGAAGGCTTCCTCTATCAACCTCTGGCCTTGCGTGCTCAAATGCAAGTGTGTGTGTGTGTGTGTGTGTGGGTACATGTGCCCCTACACACATACAAGTGGACCAGTCTCTCTCTCTCTCTCTCTCCCTCTCTCTCTCTCTCTCTCTCTCTCTCATGCATGTGTGTGTGTATACATGCACCGTCCCCCCCAAATGGACCAGTCTTGCCCACATGGTGCACGTGTCTGTCTTGACAATGATGGTTACAGCATATATCCATGCGTGTCCTGGGTTTGGAAGGCTTGGGCTCTGTGTTTGGGTTGGCTTACAGCAGCTGCCAGTACCACGGTGGGGCAGGGCATCACAGCCCCACTTAATGGGTGAAAAAACAGACTCAGAGAGGAAATGGAGGAAACCTCAGCTTTTCTGTGTGTGCTTGACATGCTTAAGCTAACTCCCTCCCTCACTCTCTCCCTCCCTCCCTCCCTCTCTTCCTCCCTCCCTCCCTGGGAGTCTTACTCTGGCCTTGAACTTCCAGCAACCCTCCTAGGAGTGCTGCCACGACAGGTAGCAGCCATCACACAAGGGTACGGACTTGAATTTTCCAACCTTGGGTGGGCTGTGTAGGCTTGAAGACGTGAGTCGCTCCAAGCTCAGAACCCAGCCACCTGGCACTCAGACTCTGTAGAAACAGAGATACAAACACCTGAGTCCAGAAAGACTGGCCTTGGGGGTGTGGGGACAGGGTGGGCCTGAGGAGAGGCCCCTCTGGGACAGGGCTTTCATTCAGGGGTAGATGGGGGAGGTCCTCTGGCCCGCTTTTGATGATCTGAGTGTCTTGGAAGGAGCAGGTGATTAATCCTTCCACAATGTGCTGGCCAGTTTTGCTGTTGTAGGAGTTTTCACTGAGCGATCGATCGGCTGCCATCTCAACAGACCTCGGAGGTGCAGTGTAAGCTCAGTAAGATACCTTGTGGAGGAGGGCTGAGGCCCCGGGCAGTGTGTCTTATGGTCTTTGCCTTTCAAGCTGGGGCTTCTCCAGGTAGAAGGTGGAAGCCCCCCGCCACTGGGGGGTATGTCCTGCAGCCTTCAGGAAGGATCCCCAATGGGAGGGAGAGCTAGGAAGGAAGGGCCCTGTCTACAGGCCTTACCCAAAATGCAGAGGGGTTCTTGTGTCTAATGCTGTGCTCCCGGTTCTGAGTCTTGTCCATCAAAGGAAGTGAATGCTGTGGGCACTAGAAGCAGAATGACTTGCGTGGAGTCCAGTAAGAAATAAATGGAGATCCAGGACACAAATGGAGACCTGAAACTAAAGTTCAGGGTATGGCCAGGATGAAGCGGGGCCCAGGGGCCCTGAGTGTGTCCTGCTGAGAGCAAATTCTGTATCATGGGAACTGTCCCATCCCACTTTGAGCGGCAGAGGGGCTGGGAAGTTGCAGTGGGGTCTGCCAGATGTGCAAGAGCCCTTAGGTTCAAAGTGTTAGCTCATCCTGAGAATAGAAGCAGTGTGCACTAGCCACCATAGCCATGATTGGCCGCCCAGTATCCAGGGGATACAAGGATCACTAACAGAAAGTCTGTAGTGTGGAGATGGTGAGGGGAGAGGAGAAAGGAGGGAGCCCCAAGGCTCCAGTTCCTCCTGCAATCCCGTGGTGGGGAGGCAGGGGAGGCCTGGGAGGGATTGGGCTGGGGTCTGGGAGCTGGGAGTCTCCTTTCAAAGATATTTTGGGTTAAATCCTCCCAACTTTGGAAGCTAAAAACGTCTCCTGTGAGGAGTGAGAGCCACACACAGCAAAGAGGCTCTGTTGGAATATTGCCACAAGTAGGGAGTGGATGGAGACCCTGAGGCTTTCAAGCTCTAGGAGACAAAGTTATCATGGTTCCAGCTAACTCTAATAACAGCTTGGCCTCTGGGCGTGCTTTCGCCCCTTGGGTAGTTAGGACAGTGCACAGCGGAGGTGACACCTAGACCACAGGACCAAAAAATCTGCGGATACAACGCAAGAGCCCCGCTTGACCTGGCCTTTCTTTTCCTGGGGTGAATGGTGGGTCTGGACAGTCATGGGACCCAGGGCAGGGGCACTGTAGGGGACCCTCAGAGATTTCAACCACCTTGTCTCTTCTCCAGGGTAACGAAAGAGTTTTTCTCAGATCTTACTCTGCTGCGTATATTTCATGGATGGTAAAGACGGAAGAGAAGATAGCTGGCCACTCCAGCAGCTTCTTCCAGCCTTGGGGTATCCTGGAGAGTGGCCATCTCAGAGATGAGAGGTGCTGTCTGGGAAAAATGCCACCCAGGAAGCCACCAGTTGTACAAATCTGGTATGCCAGGCCCTGTGCCATGGATAGGGGAGGCCTATAGGCATGGACTCATTCAGCCACCTTGAGATGTAACCAAATGAAAACAATGGATAAGTGGAGGAACTAAAAATTAGAAGGGGGGGATTTACAAGTGTAGGCAAAGCTTTAGGGTGTCTGTGCAGCCTCCAGAAGAAGCCACAGGACTGTCTCCAGAGGTGGGGGTNGGGTGGGGAGAGAGGGGCAAGGGGAGCATCCCTTTAGCAGGAAGGGATTAATGGACCAGACAATAGGGGTCTCTGAGAAACTGCATAAGACCCCGCAGGGCTGGAGGAATATGGTCAGGGGAGGAGGGAGGCAACGGGGTTGGTGGTGGTAGTGAGCCGGAAGAGCCCCAAGAGGGTCTGTGCTGCCTGCTGTCTTCCCTGGATGGATGTGGGGGAGGAACAGCCCAACAAGCTTCTCCCTGGGCATCTTTGCTTCTTCAGCTTTTGTGTTCTGAAGCTGTTGAAAAGGTTGGAGAGCCTCTGCTTTGAAATGCCAGATGACTTCCACAGGAAAAATGATCAGATTCCTCCCGACCTCTTGTTCCAGGGAGAAGAGGCAGTATTTTATCATCGCAGCATTGTATCAGCACCACAGCGAAAGCCGCCTGAATGCTTGCCAGGGTAACAAAGGGAAGATAAAGTGGGGTGACTCAGTCTCGGGTCGTGAAAGGCTCAGGAAAGCGAGACAGCACTCCCCCTCCCCTCACTCCCTCAGCTTGGGAGCCAAGGAGGACCAATCCTAGCCAGCCTCTCCCAGGGGCCTGTTTAGTTCCCATTCAGCAGAGTTTCAGCTGCCCAGCCCCATACTTGAGTCTCCATAAGTTTATCCGCTTGCCTGGGACATTCATCCACATCTAGACTCTTGGATGAGGGATGCTCTGATGTGTTGAGACAACATTTAGCTATACGTGTTGAGCAAAATGCATTTGTCATGGTAGGAATTCTCAGGGCTAACATGCTAATGAACCCTCCATGGGCAGGTTGTAGTGCACAGTGTGTCTTAAACCCAAGTAAGAGTATTTTAATATATACCTCTCATAGGATTATTGAATGAGGGTTTTGTGGAACTCAGTCTGACATACATGGACTCAATCTGACATTTATTAACTTTTTTTTAATCAAGAATAACTACAAAATGACAGTGAACTGCCTTCCCTCCACATGACTGTCCATATAAACACTTGTCCAGCCCACTTACCCTGTGTCTATCCATCTATCCATATTTTCATCCCCCACTCATTCATTCATCCTCTTCTATCTATATCCATCCACCAATCCATCCATCCATCCACCCATCCATCATCCATCCATCCATCCATCCATCATCCATCCATC